>JAYXIM010023615.1:0-28772 GCA_037575425.1 Anastrepha fraterculus | reverse complement strand
TTGTACACGTTGTCAAAACGTAAGTCCTTCCATGATGAAATGTCAATAAATACTGAAAAATTATGTATTTAGTTTGACAGTAGTCCCGTGTGATTTGTCAAAAAGCCCTTTTGGAAAAGCACCTCCAGTCTGATCACTATGTACATATATACAAGTACATGTTTTACTTAATGGTACCCCCAATATTTTTCCTATGAACGAAAACCGTTACACCTATTTTTCTATTTATCTTTTATTTGGCGTGTCGTTACTGCTGATTTGAAAATTAATATTGAAGTCCAATGAAAAAATGCACTCTTCCTTTCATTTGGTACAAAATGTTTCCAGATCGATATTATTTAATATCCTCTTTCAATTTCCCTTTATAGATGTAAAGAAAATTACACCCTATGCTTTGGTAAAAAAAACTAAAATATTTTATTTGTAGTACTTTTTATTTTATTTCTTACTTAAACTATTTAATAAAAAATAAATAAATAGTTAGGCTAAGATTTACCACTTTTTCAAGTTCAGTCGAATTTCACTGAAGTCGAATAAAACTCACATCACTTTCAATATAACAATCAATTCGTTTGTTTATTATGAGAAGTAAAATCACAACAACAAACATAATTCTGAAAAATACTTCGAAAGAGGTTGTGGCACCATAGTTGTTGTCCTACAAATGGGCGGTGTACTCGTATATGGCAAACTTTTCCATGGGAATAATTCAGTCGCAGGTTTGACATGGTTTTGACATTGTCTGCCAAGAGGCGAAAGTGAGCAGGCAAACATTATTTCCTTAGCTTAGGTCTAAAAGAAGACATTGCAGAATTACATAAGGCGAAGGCGTTTGAAATTCTGTGATCTAATCAAAAGAACTTACACTTAAGGGGCATATTCCAAGAGGCATCTCATGAGTGCTACGACAGGGTGTCCGGCGGCAGAATTAGGTTTTAAATTTCTCCCCAACTGCTGAGAGGGGAGCGAATCTCGCCAACTTCGTCATTAAGGCGGGTTATTTAGTCACGATTCTGCAGTGTACAGGGGAATAGCGTACATTCGCAATCGAAGCGTATTTTAAGGTCAACGATTCGTATGCAACTGTCCGTCGTGGATTTTGTTCATATTACAATATTCGACGTTTATATGGCGCCGCTAGAGAAGATTTTATTCGTTCATGGGTGCGAAGATTCCGGGCAACAAGTTCGGTGGCAAACAGTCCACTGCCGGGGTCCAGTCGGTCAACGAGTATAAATCAAAATATTGAGCTCATCGCTACAAGTTTGCACGATAATCCGCACCAGTTTGTACGCCAGAAAACGGCTACCCTACGTCTTTCACAAAGTACAATGGCAACCCAAAATGACTTCTTCAGGACATTTAGAGAACAACATTTAGAGGAATTAATTTTAAAAACAGTGCACACTTGTAATCATTCTAATTGTAATTGAAAGAAACTTTTATCATTAGTAATAATTTTTTAAGTCAGCTATTACTCCGTAGTTTTCTAGAAATAAACTTAACTTGAGCGAAGTAAGAACTTAAAGATATTTACTCAAGCTATCATTACGCATGCATCTTCGCGACAAATGAATATTTCATCTCTGTTCCATTGGGCTTGACAAATACTCCATTCCATCCTAACCCTCACAGCTTTCCCTCAGCTAAACAAAACTTTTGAAAGCCTAAGTTCAACAGCTCTCTAAGTCCCTTAAGTCTGGAGCAAACATTTGTCCATGCTTCCCATTTCACAAGTGACTCCTAAGTTTGTTAAGTTATGTTTAAGGCTAGAGGAATTGCACTATAAGTTAGTATAGCGTTTTACACAACATACATTATTTTATATTGAAACATTCACGCTTATTCATATTTGCAAAAAAATTTTAAGTCGATTTTGCTTTTTTGTTATAAAAAAGGCTTTCCCGGCCTCCATTTCATATGCACTCACACTATACGCAAATCCATAAACCATCATTTCATTGCGATCGTCGTGCTGTTAACGTACGAAACAGAAAAGCGGGTTACGCGATTGCTCTGGCAGTCACATATATATTTACATCTGCAGTAAGAAATAAAACGAAAAAAAAGCAGGTTTGTATGAAAGAATGGTTGCAAAATAGGAGCAATCGTTCTCCTATTAAGTTAAGAAATGTAGGAATGAGTACTCCAGAGGAGTATACAATTTTTTTATTAACACTTGTAAGTTTTCCGGTTACTCTTATCTTGACTTTGGTCAGTAAAAAAATGAGAAAATCCACAAACTGCCACACTCTAGCGGCAATTCCCAGGTAAATGAAAATTTTCAATTACTTGGGGTTTGTGCTCGCACTTCGCCATACACGATGGACTTAAAATATACCGAAATTCCAGGATCCGAATGCAAACAGGCGTCGAATGCTTATAGCCCTTTCGCGCACACAATTTTCAAAAAGAGGAACATAATGTTTAATGAAACTGCACCCAGTACGAGATAGTAATTTGATCTGTTGTGAAGCACGTAACGACGGTAAATTTTGTCTCACAAAAAACTATTTGTATGCTGTTTGTCTGTTTCAACGCGCCAGTCTCCAGAACTACTGCGACGAAGTTTGATGGGTACGGCTTCATAGACATCTTGAGTTTAACTTAAGGTAATAAATATATCATTCTTTCATTGATTGATTAAAAACAAGATATCTTAATTTTACTTTCTATTCAGCATCGTTCTATGATTGTCTTAAAATATTACAAAGTTTTTGTTTTCTCATCAGAAATTGTAAACAAAGTTTGAGTATTTTTCAATTCAGTTGAGTATTTTTGAAGGACCCTCCAAGCCGAAGAGAACTCTAATAATTTGTAAATTCTTAGGACAAATTCAAGTAAAAGTCTCTTAAATAAATTTGTACTAAAGTTTTCTCATTTATTAAAATGTACGAACATCTTTCACCACACGGTAGCCGCTAAAGGAGCGGCGGCGTAACGAGCAACAACTGGAGCGGCTAAAGGAGCAGCAGCATAGTGAGCAGCAGCCAATGGTGCAACTAAGGGAGCTGCTAAAGGAGCAGCGGCAGCATAACGGGCAACAACTGGAGCGGCTAAGGGAGCAGCTAAAGGAGCAGCGGCAGCATAACGGGCAACAACTGGAGCGGCTAAGGGAGCAGCTAAAGGAGCAGCGGCAGCATACCGAGCAACAACTGGGGCGGCAGCAACAACTGGAGCAGCGGCGATACCATTGTAATTTCTCGCGATCACTTGACTGCTGGTGGCGGTAACAACTGGAGCTGGTGCAGCGACAACAGCGGCGGGAGCAGCATAGGCCAATGGAGCGGCAGCCAGAAAACCGGGCTTGGCAGCAGCGCAGGCGAAAAGGGCGAAGAGAACAACGGCCTGTTCAATTAAAGAATAAGAATAAATATTATTTTTATCATAAAAGAAAAAAATTTCAGAATTTTTACAACTCACGTATTTGAACATTTTCGGTTAGTTTTTATTTGGTTTCTGTTTATTGAATGAAAGTTGATAACTGTTTGATATATTTGGTTTAGTGCAGTGTGCCTTTTATAGTAAATTTTATAACATATAACCCATAGATTAAATTTCATCCAATAATGCATCGACATTGGCCTTCAAAGTACATTTATTTCATTGACAAACTATTTATCGAAATATCCACTTCCATCTCATTACAATTCAGTGCATTTTATTATTTTACCTAGTTATTCAGTACGCCACCAATTAAAATTTAAATTAACTCAAAATGCCCACAACTACTATAAAGCTCGAAGAAGAAGTGTGTAAAAACTAAGGCCATGGTTTGCATTCCTAATTGAGAGTTTTCGAAAAGAGCCGAAAATATCAAATCGACTACCGAAGAGTTATTTTAATTTACCGTTGTATTGCAGTGCACATACCTAAATATGTATTTGTGTGGGACAATTAGTCATATCAACACTTATTTACAAATTTTGGTACCAACTTTTGTTTCAGCACTTGACTATAAATATCCAACCAATTTTGGTTATTGGTATCAAACAATCTTTAGCTCCTGTTTAAACAACAGCCACAGACAAGAAAATCAAACACTTCAACATGTTCAAATACGTAAGTTTCTTAAAACTTCAATAATATTTTGTACAGCTCCTCATTCATAACTCTCACCTTCTTCTTCCAGGCCGTTGTTCTTTTCGCTATTATCGCTTGCGCTGCTGCCAAGCCCGGTTTGCTGGCTGCCGCTCCATTGGCCTATGCTGCTCCCGCCGCTGTTGTTGCCGCTCCTGCTCCTGTGGTGACTGCCACCAGCAGTCAAGTGATCGCCCGCAACCACAATGGCATCGCTGCCGCTCCAGTTGTTGCCAGCTATGCTGCCGCTCCAGTAGCCGCCCCAGTTGTTGCCAGCTATGCTCATTACGCTGCTGCTCCTTTGGCTGCTCCAGCAATTGCTCATTATGCTGCTGCCCCTCTTGCGTCGCCGTTGCTTTGGTAATAACATCTGTATTTAAGAAAATCGAAAGTGACAAATGGTCCGGTCAAAATAAAATATATGTTTCGAAAAAATTTAAAATTATTTCTGTTGAGAATGGTCATCTAGTGAAGCTTATCACAGTTTAGCTGAGGTCTTCCAGATATAAAGAGAATATTTTGAGCTTTTATTGATACCTTTTCCCGACCTATACTTCAACTTGTCATAGAATATATGCGGTACAGGTACAAGTACAGGGTACGATTATAAGTATGGGTTTATAAATCTTTTAACCCCTAGGCAGTTTTTATAGAAATATCGGCCGCCATAGCGGAATGGGTTGGTGCGGGACTACCATTTGGAATTCAGAGAGAAATTAAGTTCGAATCTCAGTGAAAAACCAAAAATTAAGAATATGAAGATGAAAACCTCCGAGTATATTTCTGCCATGAAAAAGCCACTCATAAAAAATATCCACTTTTCGGATTCGGCTTGAAACTGTAGGTCCCTCCATTTGTGGAACAACATCAAGACGCACACCACAAATAGGAGGAGGAGTTCGGCCAAACACCCGAAAAGGGTGTACGCGCCAATTATTTATATACAGAAAAACAGGTTTTTATTTTGCTCTTGGATTTGTTTTTCATATTCTTCGAACTTTAATATTTTAGAATACGGACCGTTATTAATTTTACAGATTTACAAACCCGACCCATTTAAGAAAAAATATTATTTTTCTCAAGTAGAGGTAGTATTATGTATTAAAAATTATATAAAATAGTGTTTTTGAGTTGATAATTTTTTATGCGCAGAAGCTATAAATACGAGTTTAAAAATACAGTATAAAATTTGTTAGGCACCCTCTAATTTTGATCCATAAAAAATTTAGACACCTACTCCTTTTATTTACTATTTACCCGTTCGCAACACTTTGAAATACATTTTGGAATTCGCATGGGAAATATGCACTTTGCCATAAATTTGTTATAAAATATTTATAGATCGATATTATTTAATATTTTTTATTTTCTCTTCACAAATACCTATCTTTTTATCTTAGCAGTCGGTATAACTGAGCAGTCGGTATCTTTGTTGTGGCAAAAGGAGTGGGGTCGTCGTGTTTATAACTGTCAGTAAAAGTATATTCAGTAGTCATTTCTTAGCAACTCAAGTGCCTTATTATGGTATTTCTCTTATTCGATTGGGCTGGTAGACTATTTCGGATGTTTAAGTAGCTCAATTACGAGTACAGAAGAAGGCAAAGGCCATTTTGGTAGTGTTAGAGTTCTCGTCAAAATCGCTTTAGATATGATGCTCAAATAATGTGTAATATAGTTCAAGATTCCTGTGGTAGTTCGTGTCTGCTTTTTGTTGTTGGTAGCATTCTACAGCGGAAAATTAGTCTCAGTTTAACAGTGCAACACTTTTGATATAAGAATCAGTTTATCGTAAACGAGGTGTGGTCGTAAAATAAAATGAATTCTCATTTTTCTCAAAAACAATGTATTTATTCATCAATTTTTATTTTATCCTCTTCAAAGTAGACCCCCCACTTGTGCCAGCTTTTTTGCCAATCCTCGAAGCAGTTCTGATATGCACTTTTTGGTATGTCCTTGAGCTCTCTAAGCGATTCGGGTTTTATCTCCTCAATTGGCGCAAAACGCCGTCCTTTCATGGGTCTCTTCAATCTTGGGAACAGAAAAAAGTCACAGAGGGCGAAATCTGGTGAATACGGTAGCTGAGGCATCATTAGTGTGTTGTTTTTGAATTAATTTTTTTCTGCAATTCTGGGGGTTTTTTCGCACTGCTTCACGCAAACAGCGCATAACTTCAAGCTAATACTCCTTATTTACCATATGACCTTGTGGTAAGAACTCCTGTTGCACTAGGCCATGATAATCGAAGAAAACACTGAGCAAAATCTTGACATTTGATCGAACCTGGTCTTGGCTTTCCTGGACTCTTTCATTGGGATGATTGGGCTTTGGTTTCGATGTCATAACCATATACCCATGATTTGTCCTCTCTTATGACCCTCTTAAACAAATCTGGATCATTGTGGACGTCATTCAACAATTATTGAGCTATGGTCATGCGACGTTGTTTTTGGTAAAAATTCAGCAATTTTGAAACGAACTTTGCTACAACACGCTTCATGCTCACAACTTTCGAAAATAGTTCATGGCATGAGCCTAACGATATGCTGACATCCTCAGCAACTTATCTAATTGTGAATCGACGATTCTCCATAACAATTTTTTTCACTTTCTTAACATTTTCATCGGTTGTTGTTGTGCTGGGGCGTCGAATGTCGTCATTCACATCTTCTCGACCTTCTGTGAAAAACTTGTACCACTTGTAAATATTTTTTTTTGTTTTTGCTCAGCGTACTCTTACCGTATGCCACTGTCAAAATTTCACGTTTTTTTCGCACTTAATTCCATTTTTGACTCAAAATTTGATGCAACTTTTTTAATCCATTTTTTTCGATAGCAGAAAATCGCCGACCACGCAAAACACTTGTCTTATTTATGCCTCTCACAAATAAACTAAACATACAATATTACTAAAACCGTAAACATATCTTTGAGACGAGTGTTCCAACATAAAAATAAATAATACGCGAAATGTGAAAATTCACCTTATTTTTTGAACACACCTCATATGACTTTAATCTTGAAACTTTGGCAATAGACGGGGAGGGAAATTCATGAGTGCTTCTTCTGACAGCTCCTTTAAGCTTTTTTACTTCGTGCGTTCAGTTATTCGCAAACACGGAGCACGTTTTTATCAATATGTCGCTGGCTTCGAAAAGCGTTGCCAAGGAAGATGGGAACCCACTAAGCCCGCAGATTACTCCTTATGAGAGAAGCTAAACCTAAATTCCATTACAAGTATAAGCGACTGCACAATAAAAAAAAATTTGCGCTTTAATTAAAACATCAAATTAATAATCATAAATAAATTCGAAGTGAGTACTTTAGTTTGTAAGAAAATGGAGATTTTAGATTTGCCTTTATTTTTTCTTTCATTTATTTTTATTTATTAGTTTACTAAAAAAATTATAATAAAATTATACCTATTGTAAGGAATGATAATCCCATATTGTGGCCTCGGATATAAGGTTAGAAAATTGTTGAGTAGTTTAAATTTGAATATCAGTCTTAAATCGCGCTTTTATGGACAAACCACACTTTGCTTCCTAAAAAGCTTTTTCAAATTAAAAAAAAACAAAATTATGTTTCTCGTCTGTGGAGTAATAATCCCAAGCATTAGTTTTTTCTTATGTTGACTTAAGCTGTTTTATTATTTATTGAAGTTGAAGGTTCAAATTCGCAATGCGTGGACAAGCAAATATTTACGATTTGGTAACTGTTTAACAATTTCTGCAAAAAAGGTCACTCAACTTTTAGAAATGGCATATACTTGAGTTAATACGACCTTGACACGCATCGGAACCACACTTTGTTTACAAAGGAAGGCACTTGCAAATGAATAGAAAAACAAAAAGAAAAAAGAACTGTTAAAGGTATGAATAAAAATAAAATTATGAAAACCCACTTTTTCACTTGAGTACGTACATACGTACGGTCTTCACTTACTGGTTTCATTGAACTCCCCCACCAAAAAAGACGAGGCAACAGTAGGTAGATACTAACCTGAGCTGTGGTCGATGGCCAGTGGACTAAAGACAAACCAACGTACATTTGCGTACGTGCCATGACTACATTATGGATATTTGGCTGTCGAGTTATATGTAGTCGGTGGTAGAACGTGTTGACTTCTCGTAACTAAAGGGTGATTTTTTAAGAGCTATAGGAAAGTTTTTCAAAAAAACACACGTAAAATTCAGAAAAATGCATGAAATTTGTATTCAAATAGATAGCACGGTCCATATATGTATTTTAATGTTTGAAGATTATTTCATGCAAATGTTGACCGCGACCGCCCTTCTAATCGTCCATCCGCTTAGTCCAATTTTTGCATACTCTTTCCAATGTTTCGGCCGGTATCTCACATCTAAATGCTTTAATGTTGTCTTAAAATGCGTTAATTGGAACAGGCTTGTCTGAAAAGACATGAGCTTTAACATAGCACCACAAAAAATAATCTAAAGGCGTTATATCGCACGATCTGGGTGGCCAATTGACAGGTCCCGAACGTGAAATAAAATGTTCACCGAACTCGCCTCTCAACAAGTCCATTGTTACGCGTGCTGTGTGCTATGTGGCACCGTCTTGCTGAAACCACATGTCATGCAAGTCAACCTCTTGTATTTTGGGCAAAAAAAATTGGATATCATTTCACGGTAGGGCTCACCATTCACAGTTACATTACGATTCGCAGCATCTTTGAAGAACTACGGTCCAATTATATCTCCAGCCCATAAACCACACCAAACTGTGACCTTTTCTGGATACATTGGTAGCTCTTGCAATTCTTCTGGCTGATCTTCACTCCAAAATCGACAATTCTCCTTATTTACGTACCCATTGATCCAAAAATGAGCTTCGTCGCTGCACACAATTTTTCGATAAAAAAGTGGATCTTCGGCCAACTTTCCAAGAGCCCATTCACCAAAAATTCTGCGTTGCGGTAGGTCGTTCGGTTTCAATTGCTTGAGTAACAGAGGCCCAATTGCTGCGAACGGCGACGAATCGAAAATTGATGGTCATCATTAACACTGGCCGATAGAGCTGCGATATTTTCTTCAGTTCGCACTCTACGTAAGAGTGTTGGTGGTTTGATGTCCAATAATGGTTCTAAATTTAGACACAATAGCTCGAATAGCCGCTTCAGTGGGTCGATTAAACTGACCATTAAATGGAAGAAGCGCGCGATAAACTTTCTTAACAGAACACGTTTTTTTCTAATAAAATTCAATAATTTGCAAGCGTTGTTCGTTTGTAAGACGATTCATGGTTAAATTATAGACCAAACTGAAGATGTTTGACAGTGAAACAAAACACGAAATGTGCGTCAGCTGTTTAAACCAACTGTTTAAAAAGATAATAGCTAAAAAATCACCCGTTATATAATTAGTATACATATATATTTATAAGTATATGATAATATTTATTGTAGCGTAATGTGAATATATTCCTTCCGTAAGCGCCGATTGAAGAAATTGTGACCATAATAATATCAGTATATGTAATGTGCTCCATGGCCTACACTTCATGTTTTAAAAGTAGATATTACTAGTCCCATTAACTGGCACTACTACCATTGAATGCATTATATCAGGTTCTATGTAACCTAGATGTATCGTGCCTCAGGCTGGAAATTGGCTAAAAGCCAAATTCTTTTAATAATTTTTCCGCCTTGCGTACAAATTTCAGAATATCAGCAACAGGAGCATTCTTAATTTCTTTCGGATACATTTGATCTCGATACGATGAAAGACGTGCAGTCTTGTCTTTGCCAAGGTAATACAGTTGCACAAAATGTGCTCTGGGGTTTCATCATTCACCAGACAGAGTCTACACTCTGTTACATTCCCAATGTAAATTTTTTTTGAGATGGTAATTTAAGTAATAGTGATCTGTCAGAAATCCTACGATTTTCCTGATGCCTACTTTATGATAAGTAAAAGGTTTTTAAGCTTTTTGACTTGACGAAGATCTTGAGTGATTTCCCAATGGGCAATTCTTCGCATCTGCATTTAGCTTTTGCCCAGTTGATTCTACCGTAATCTTCAAGACCATGAAAATCTGCTGCCGACCCTATGCCAGTGAGGTGATCATCAGAAATTTCATTATCTTTTATTCCAGAGAGACCTAGAATCCAGCAAATTACAATTTTATTTGTGGTACTAAGTTGGTTTAGGCTGTTAAGACATTTGTACACTCGTTTCGATTCCACAGAATGTAAAGCTAGTGCTTGGCTGTCGGCGAGCACTCTTGTCGCCCCTCAAAATTTCAACCTAGATGCTAGGTCATTTGCACGTTGGTCCGGAGGTTTTCGTGTTTGGACTATAGATATATATGTGTATACCGACTCCAGTATTTGTTTTCGAATCATCTGTGAACCGTAACTGCCGAAACTTGTGACCATAATTGTGCAGAGGAGGGACAGCGAAGTAACATTTATTTAAATTTAATTTTCATAAGCTTCTTTTTATTACTTCAAGTTAAGATAACGAAAACGTAATTATAACAAAACCCATGTCGAAAAATAAGTATCAGTATTTTGTATTTCAAGTACCGTTCTATTATTGCTCATCTAAGTTCGGCTGTAGCCGTATGGGCGGCCGCCGCAGCTTAATGGGGTGGTGCGTGACTACCATTCGGTAATGTCCGGGCTGGGAACCCGCTATGAACACAAAGTACCAAAATTATAAAAATTTTTTTAACAGGGGTCGCTCCTCGGCAAGTAATAGCAAACCTCCGGTTATATTTCTGCCATGAAAAAGCTGCGGAAGCGTAAAACTATGGGTCCTCTCATTTGTGAAAAAATATCACGGGTAACAGGAGAAGCTCAGCCCAGCAACCAACAAAGGATAGATACAAATTTATATAAGTTCGGAAGATCTTACGGCTACCGGATCCTTTACCCTTAAGGGCGCACGGCAGATCGATATTTTCCAAAGCAGCAGTTCAAAAAAAGGCAGAATGTAATTATAAATATACAGCTAAAATTCCACGTCAATAGGTCAAATTTTCTTGTACGGTATGCATCGCTTGAAGTTTTCGGTACTGTATGCATCGGATTGAGAGAATCGGCACCAAATATAAAAATGGAAGTATAAAATATATGAATATAAAATTTTCCATCTTAATCCTTTGAAAACATATGTGACATTTAAGATATTAGCGCATGTTTTTTTATTTATTAAGCTGGTCTAACCATTCAGGAAGGGAATACAAAAAAGGGACCATTCAATAGGTGCCCCTGGAAGCACAATTCTCCAATCGGTGACAACAGCATAAATATCTATAGTGCGGCTAAAGAACAGCAAAGCTGCGCGAGCAGCTGTCGTCTGAACTATCCATGCCTGTTGATTTGAATTTAAGGGTGATCAATCAATCTGTGTCGACTGAAATGACATTAGTATTCTCAGCATCGTAAGAAAAATAAACTGTCGCCCAAATAATTATTCACAATATGCCATGTTTCGAAGAAACCATCTTAAAGTAATTTTGGACAACAAGAAAATAAGCTGTGTATATGACGCTGAGCCACACCAAAAGTTCTGTCAGAAATAAAAACCTATCAGCCCTCTTGATACCAAACAAGGTAGCGCGCAAGGTGATTTCTTTTATCTGATGCAGAAAAATATTGTAATTCAGAGAGGATTTTATCAAATTTTACTATTATAATTTGTAGAATCACACTCCATAAGAGTAAATGCATGGCTTGTATCAGGTATGGTTCGGCATGGAAAAATGGTTCAGTTTTGAAAATATTTTCGTGAAAGTGGGTGCTGCTTGTCCTTTGGAAAAACTGTTCAGCAAGTTTTACTTTCTTCTTAATTCTCTTCTATTCGCTTTATATCAAGAAAGCGTCAGCTAAACACTACTAAATGTTAATAGATAATCACTACCAACAGCAATCGATATGGAAACTAAATATTTATATTGTGTAATAAAACATAATGTAACATTTTTTTCAATAATGATTTTTTATTTTGAACAGTCTATTTGCAACTTTCGATTCTTAAAGGCAGATTTCATTACCAAAGCAACGACGACGCAAGAGGGGCAGCAGCATAATGAGCAATTGCTGGAGCAGCCAAAGGAGCAGCGGCGTAATGAGCATAGCTGGCAACAACTGGGGCGGCTACTGGAGCGGCAGCATAGCTGGCAAAAACTGGAGCGGCGGCGATGCCATTGTGGTTGCGGGCGATCACTTGACTGCTGGTGGCGGTAACAACTGGAGCAGGAGCGGCAACAACAGCGGCGGGAGCAGCATAAGCCAATGGAGCGGCAGCTAGCAAACCGGGCTTGGCAGCAGCGCAAGCGATGAGAGCGAAAAGAACAACGGCCTGGAAGAGGAGGGTGAGAGTTATGAATGAGGAGCTGTACAAAATATTATTGAAGTTTTAAGAAACTTACGTATTTGAACATGTTGAAGTGTTTGATTTTCTTGTCTGTGGCTGTTGTTTAAACAAAAGCTAAAGATTGTTTGATACCAATAACCAAAATCGGTTGGATATTTATAGTCAAGTGCTGAAACAAAAGTTGGTACCAAAATTTGTAAATAAGTGTTGATATGACTAATTGTCCCACACAATTCCATATGTAGGTATGTGCACTGCAATACAACGGTAAATTAAAATAACTTTTTGGTTGTCGATTTGATATTTTCGGCTCTTTTCGAAAACTCTCAATTAGGAATGCAAACCATGGCCTTAGTTTTTACACACTTCTTCTTCGAGCTTCATAGTAGTTGTGGGCATTTTGAGTTAATTTAAATTTTAATTGGTGGCATACTGAATAACTACGTAAAATAATAAAATGCACTGAATTGTAATGAGATGGAAGTGGATATTCGATAAATAGTTTGTCAATGAAATAAATGTACTTTGAAGGCCAATGTCGATGGATTATTGGATGAAATTTAATCTATGGGTTATATGTTATAAAATGTACTATAAAAGGCACACTGCACTAAACCAAATATATCAAACAGTTATCAACTTTCATTCAATAAACAGCAACCAAACAAAAACTAACCGAAAATGTTCAAATACGTGAGTTGTAAAAATTCTGACATTTTTTCTTTTATGATTAAATAATATTTATTCTTATTTTTTAATTGAACAGGCCGTTGTTCTCTTCGCTCTTTTCGCCTGCGCTGCTGCCAAGCCCGGTTTTCTGGCTGCCGCTCCATTGGCCTATGCTGCTCCCGCCGCTGTTGTCGCTGCACCAGCTCCAGTTGTTACCGCCACCAGTAGTCAAGTGATCGCGAGAAATTACAATGGTATCGCCGCTGCTCCAGTTGTTGCTGCCGCCCCAGTTATTGCTCGATATGCTGCCGCTGCTCCTTTAGCTGCTCCCTTAGCTGCTCCCTTAGCCGCTCCAGTTGTTGCCCGTTATCCTGCCGCTGCTCCTTTAGCAGCTCCCTTAGTTGCACCGTTGGCTGCTGCTCACTATGCTGCTGCTCCTTTAGCCGCTCCAGTTGTTGCTCGTTACGCCGCCGCTCCTTTAGCGGCTACCGTGTGGTGAAAGATGTTCGTACATTTTAATAAATGAGAAAACTTTAGTACAAATTTATTTAAGAGACTTTTACTTGAATTTGTCCTAAGAATTTACAAATTATTAGAGTTCTCTTCGGCTTGGAGGGACCTTCAAAAATACTCAACTGAATTGAAAAATACTCAAACTTTGTTTACAATTTCTGATGAGAAAACAAAAACTTTGTAATATTTTAAGACAATCATAGAACGATGCTGAATAGAAAGTAAAATTAAGATATCTTGTTTTTAATCAATCAATGAAAGAATGATATATTTATTACCTTAAGTTAAACTCAGGATGTCTATGAAGCCGTACCCATCAAACTTCGTCGCAGTAGTTCTGGAGACTGGCGCGTTGAAACAGACAAACAGCATACAAATAGTTTTTTGTGAGACAAAATTTACCTTCGTTACGTGCTTCACAACAGATCAAATTACTATCTCGTACTGGGTGCAGTTTCATCAAAACTCCACTACTATCCACTACTATGGCGCATTATTTTCCTCTTTTTGAAAATTGTGTGCGCGAAAGGGCATTTGCATTCGGATCCTGGAATTTCGGTATATTTTAAGTCGAAGTACGGGCACAAACCCCAAGTAATTGAAAATTTTCATTTACCTGGGAATTGCCGCTAGAGTGTGGCAGTTTGTGGATTTTCTCATTTTTTTACTGACCAAAGTCAAGATAAGAGTAACCGGAAAACTTACGAGTGTTAATAAAAAAATTGTATACTCCTCTGGAGTACTCATTCCTACATTTCTTTACTTAATAGGAGAACGATTGCTCCTATTTTGCAACCATTCTTTCATACAAACCTGCTTTTTTTTCGTTTTATTTCTTACTGCAGATGTAAATATGTAACTGCCAGACCAATCGCGTAACCCGCTTTTCTGTTTCGTACGTTAACAGTACGAAGATCGCAATGAAATGATGGTTTATGGATTTGCGTATAGTGTGAGTGCATATGAAATGGAGGCAGGGAAAACCTTTTTTATAGTAAAAAAGCAAAATCGACTTAAATTTTTTTTGCAAATATGAATAAGCGTGAATGTTTCAATATAAAATAATGTTTGTTGTGTAAATGTATACTAATTTATAGTGCAATTCCTCTAGCCTTAAACATAACTTAACAAACTTAGAAGTCACTTGTGAAATGGGAAGCATGGACAAATGTTTGTTCCAGACTTAAGGAACTTAGAGAGCTGTTGAACTTAGGCTTTCTAAAGTATTGTTTAGCTGAGGGATAGCTGGAGATCAGGTTTAGAGTTAGGATCGAATGGAATATTTATCAAGCCCAGTTAAACAGAGATTAAATATTCATTTGTCGCATGGATGCATTCGTAACCTGATTTCATAGCTTGAGTAAATATCTTTAAGTTCTTACATCGCTTAAGTTAAGTTTATTTCTAGATAACTGTGGAGTAATTAAACTACGGGCATAGTTAGAAATTAATAGCTGACTTAAGAAATTATTACTAATGATAAACGTTTGTTTTAATAACTCTTAAAAAGATTACAAGTGTGCACTTTTTGTTTTTAAAATTAATTCCTCTAAGCATTTAGAGGTCCTCTAATGTGCTGAATAAGTGATATTGGGTTACCATTAATCTCGCGAACAGTATTATTTTAGAGCTGATATGGTCGTTTTGAAAGCCAGAAATGGTTTGTCCTCGACGGTTTTCAAGAAATACGGTCCAATTATTCCACTGCTTGACAATGCACATCAAACCGCCACTTTGGGACTTTGAAGTGGGTATTGATGTTTTAATAGCGGATTTCGTTTTTTAGGTAGTCAATGGCAATTTTACGTTTTCACCAGTAATTGCATTCGTTAGGTTAAGCGGTTGCCGATATGAATTTTGAGATCCTTCCTAAATATTTAATGCGTAACAGTTTTTGAAAGGCGTAGGGTAGCCGCTCTCTTACGCACGGGCTGACGCGGATTATCGTGCAAACTTAGCGACAAGATCAATATTTTGATTTATTCTCGATGACCGACTGGACCCCGACAGTGGACTGTTGCCCGGAATCTTCGCACCCATGAACGAGTAAAATCTTCTCTAGCGGTGCTATATAAACGTCGAATATTGTAATATGAACAAAATCCACGACGAGCAGTTGCATACGAATCGTTGACCTTAAAATACGCTTCGATTGCGAATGACTAAATAACCCGCCTTAATGACGAAATTATCGAAATCCCCTCCCCGCTCAGCGGTAGGGGAAAAACTTTAAATTTAAAACCTAATTCTACCGCCGGACACCCTGTCGTGGCACTCATCAGATGCCTCTTGGAATATGCCTCTTAAGTTTACAGAATTTCAATAGCTGATTTTTCTAACGCCTTCGCCTTTATGTAATTCCTGCGATGTCTTCTTTTAAACTTAAGTTAAGGAAATAATGTTTTCCTGCTCACTTTCGCCTCTTGGCAGACAATGTCAAACCTGCGACTGAATTATTTCCATGGGAAAGTTTGCCATATACGAGTACACCGCCCATTTGTAGGACAACAACTATGGTGCCACATCCTCTTTCCAAATATTTTTCAGAATTATGTTTGTTGTTGTGATTTTACTTCTCATAATAAACAAACGAATGGATTGTTATATTGAAAGTGGTGTGAGTTTTATTCGACTTCAGTGAAATTCGACTGAACTTCAAAAAGTGGTAAACCTACACCTAACTATTTATTTATTTTTTATTAAAAATTATTAAAAAGTTTAAGTAAGAAATAAAATAAAAAGTACTACAAATAAAATATTTTACTTTTTTTTTACCAAAGCATATGGTGTAATTTTCTGTACATCTGTAAAGGGAAATTGAAAAAGGATATTAAATAATATCGATCTGGAAACATTTTGTACCAAATGAAAGGAAGCATGTTGCATTCTTTCATTGGACTTCAATAGTAATTTTCAAATCAGCAGTAACGGTGTAACGGTTTTCGTCCATAGGAAAAATATTGGGGGTACCATTAAGTAAAACATGTACTTGTATACCTATATATGTACATAGTGATCAGACTGGAGGTGCTTTTCCAAAAGGGCTTTTTGACAAATCACACGTGACTACTGTCAAACTAAATACATAATTTTTCAGTATTTGCTGGCATTTCATCATGGAAGGACTTACGTTTTGACAACGTGTACAATTCGTAAAATTGTTTACGAAAGTCGGCGATCCGCCTACTTATATCTTAATGGCTACGTCAATAAGCAAAATTGCCGTATTTGGGCTGAAGAGTAACCCGAAGCCATTCAAGACAGCCATTACATCCATTGAAAACAATCGTTTGGTGCGGCCTAAGTGCTGGAAATAGGCCTACATTTCTTCCAAGACAAGACTGGCACCAATGTAACAGTGAATAGTGAACGCTATCGCGTCATGATAAACGACTTTTTGATGTCGGAAATTGAAGCTTGTGATCTCCACAACATTTAGTTCTAACAAGATGGTGCCACTTGCCATACGGCCTATGAAACAATGGATTTACTGTGTCATCGTTTTGGTGAGCAATTTTTATCTCGTTTCGGACCTGTGGATTAGCCACCAAGATCGTGTGATATCACACCTTTGGACTTTTATTTCTGGAGGTATGTGGATAAGCCAGTTGCGATTGAGGTATTGGAAGCCAACATTACCAAAGTTATTAACGAAATCCAGGGAGTCATTCAAAGTTGGTGTTTACGGCTGGCCGGATAACAGTGCATTTGCGGCCACTTGGCGGGATTATCTTAAAAAAACAAATGCCATGAACGGTTCTACACAAAAACAAAAATGATTGCCCAATCACTTAACTATTTCTTATTTCAATTTAAAATTAAAGTTCGAACTAAAAGTTGCTTCGAAGATTATGAAAATTCTGACTTAATATTCCAAATTCAAGAGTAAAATAAAAACATATCGTTTGAAGTGGGCTGAAATCATGACAGTAGCTCTAGAAAGTTTTCATGAAAACTCCCTAGATGGTTTGATACATTGTAGATATATAATCTATGAAAAGTCGAGGCATCCAGAAAAATGATATCAACTTTTCTTAGAAGCTGCAAATTTTCATATTATAACTGGAAGACCCAGGTTAAACTTTGCTAAATTTCACTAGATATCCATTCACAACAAAAATCATTTTAAATTTTTTCGAGACAGATATTTTATTTTGACCGGATCATTTGCCACTTTCGATTTTCTTAAATACATATCTCATTACCAAAGTAACGATGACGCAAGAGGGGCAGCAGCATAATGAGCAATTGCTGGAGCAGCCAAAGGAGCAGCAGCGTAATGAGCATAGCTGGCAACAACTGGGGCAGCTACTGGGGCGGCAGCATAGCTGGCAACAACTGGAGCGGCGGCGATGCCATTGTGGTTGCGGGCGATCACTTGACTGCTGGTGGCGGTAACAACTGGAGCAGGAGCGGCAACAACAGCGGCGGGAGCAGCATAAGCCAATGGAGCGGCAGCCAGCAAACCGGGCTTGGCAGCAGCGCAAGCGATGAGAGCGAAAAGAACAACGGCCTGGAATAAGAGGGTGAGAGTTATGAATGAGGAGCTGTACAAAATATTATTGAAGTTTTAAGAAACTTACGTATTTGAACATGTTGAAGTGTTTGATTTTCTTGTCTGTGGCTGTTGTTTAAACAAAAGCTAAAGATTGTTTGATACCAATAACCAAAATCGGTTGGATATTTATAGTCAAGTGCTGAAACAAAAGTTGGTACCAAAATTTGTAAATAAGTGTTGATATGACTAATTGTCCCACACAATTACATATGTAGGTATGTGCACTGCAATACAACGGTAAATTAAAATAACTTTTTGGTTGTCGATTTGATATTTTCGGCTCTTTTCGAAAACTCTCAATTAGGAATGCAAACCATGGCCTTAGTTTTTACACACTTCTTCTTCGAGCTTCATAGTAGTTGTGGGCATTTTGAGTTAATTTAAATTTTAATTGGTGACATACTGAATAACTACGTAAAATAATAAAATGCACTGAATTGTAATGAGATGGAAGTGGATATTTCGATAAATAGTTTGTCAATGAAATAAATGTACTTTGAAGGCCAATGCCGATGCATTATTGGATGAAATTTAATCTATGGGTTATATGTTATAAAATTTACTATAAAAGGCACACTGCACTAAACCAAATATATCAAACAGTTATCAACTTTCATTCAATAAACAGCAACCAAACAAAAACTAACCGAAAATGTTCAAATACGTGAGTTGTAAAAATTCTTTCTTTTATAAAATTATAATTATTCTTATTCTTTAATTGAATAGGCCGTTGTTCTCTTCGCTCTTTTCGCCTGCGCTGCTGCCAAGCCCGGTTTCCTGGCTGCCGCTCCATTGGCCTATGCTGCTCCCGCCGCTGTTGTCGCTGCACCAGCTCCAGTTGTTACCGCCACCAGCAGTCAAGTGATCGCGAGAAATTACAATGGTATCGCCGCTGCTCCAGTTGTTGCTGCCGCCCCAGTTGTTGCCCGGTATGCTGCCGCTGCTCCTTTAGCTGCTCCCTTAGCCGCTCCTTACCTGCACCATTGGCTGCTGCTCACTATGCTGCTGCTCCTTTAGCCGCTCCAGTTGTTGCTCGTTACGCCGCCGCTCCTTTAGCGGCTAACGTGTGGTGAAAGATGTTCGTACATTTTAATAAATAAGAAACTTTAGTACAAAATTATTTAGAAGTCTTTTACTTGAATTTGAAGAAGAGTCATAAAATTTGTGTGAGTTAGTAAAGGCCTCTTCGGTTCGGAAAGTTTTTTTTTTAATTTTTGATGAGTGAGAAAAGTTATTTCAGATGGGTAACTTCCTAATAAAAACCAAACAGAGGATTGCAATAATGGGCAAGGGTAAATATAATATTTAACTAAAAAGAATTAAAAACAGGTGTCTTCTTTTTTTGAACATTGATTGAAAATTTTGTTTCTGAGCCATCTTACTAGGTTGATCACTAAGTTTTGCGGTTCGATAAGATAGGGCGTGGCTACTAGGCTACATTTTTTTGTTTTTGTTAGTTTGGGACACTCTTCATATGAACATATGTCACTTCTTGATATTTGGCATGTAGAAACTACACTACTAATAAAAATGAAACGATACACGCTTAGACAACGCATTGAAATTATTAACATTCATTATAAAAATGGTGGAAATTTGGCAGAGACGGTTCGTAAAACTCGAACATTTTTGGGTCATCCATCAAATTGGTGGAAAAATTCGAGCTGTTGGGACAAGTTAGTGATGTCAAGAATAAAACCCGTGCACGTTGTTCAAGAACAGCGGAAAATATTGCTATTGTAGTGTTAAAGGAGTTGAAGAAAACCTAGGTTTTTCAATTCCTCGTCATTTTTTGGAATTAGACATTCCACAAACGTCATTAAACCATACTTTGCATAAAGATTTGCGCCGGAAAGCTTATAAAGTCTAGTTAGCAAAAGAACTCAAGCCGGCCGATCATCAACAATGCCGTGTCTTTGCTGATTGGGTCGTTGAAATGCATGAAAATGATCCGGAATTCCATCGAAAGATCATCTTGAGTGATGAGGCCTATTTTTACCTCGGTGGCTTCGTCAACAAGCGAAATTGTCAGATGTGGGGCTCAGAAAATCCAAGAGGTATTGTTGAAAAGCCTCTCTATCCTCAACGTGTGACTGTTTGGTGCGGTTTATGGTCATGCGGAGTCATTGGGCCTTACTTTTTCGAACATGAATCTGGAGCAACAGTTACGGTGAATGGATTGCGCTATCGAGAGATGATTAACGATGTTTTATGACCAGAATTGGATGGTATTGATCTGGGCAACGTTCGAGGATGACGAACGTAGTGGCAAATAAAAAGAAAAAATTACCGAATATTTTCAACCTTCTCAGATTAATAGTTTTCTTAGAAATCATGATTACGCTCGATTTATTACGAATTTTCCAGTCTTCAAACAATTATCGAACGCATTTTCGGCAATCGACTATAATTCTCGCCACGAAATATCTTTTAAGTCTTCCACCAACTGAAAACGTACGAAGTGATAATTTGAGTTTTGGAAAGATAAAAAATCAACCGGAACGATAGTAGATGAATACCGTTATTGCTCTATGATATTTAAGGTCCTGCTAGATATTCTTTTAAAATGATAGCCTCGTGAACTGGGGAGCTTTAAAAAGTGGAGCAAAATCAATTAGTATTTTTTCCACAAATCTGGGTTTTCGTTCCTATAGCTTTCTTTATTTACCGACTGAGCTGTTTTTCTTTCATAATCACTTTAGATGAGCTTTTTACAATATCAACTTGTGGTAGTTTTATGTCAGAACGTATCTCCACACTTAAAAATGGCATGCTTTATGTTTGGAAATATTGGAAACTTACTTCCAAAATGGTTCATCTATTGCTGAAACAGTGCAAATTGTAAGGAGAAATTTCGGTGGAAATACTTATTTAATACATACGACTAATAAAAGAAGCAAATTTTTGAAACAATTACGAGAAATCGGCTTACTACTGAACACATAACTGTTGCCAACTGTATGAACCCGACAACATCAACTCGCCGCGAATTTCAGGAAATAAGAATTGAGGAGAATTCCAATTAACAAACTGAATTTATTCGCTCATTAATTCAATTCACTCTGAAATTGATGGCAAACCATTGCGTTCGATATCGCTTCCTAATATGTATAAGTCCATATTTGTCCAATTATTATCAACATAAAGATTGTGCCAACGAAAGCGCCAGAGAGATATTACAACCAATTATCTTGGCAGTTCATTTGAGAATTGTATTCGAGCTTTGATTTAAGCAAGATTGATAGTCAATGAGTTTAGCTTCGATTAGCTTTTACCTTGATTCCTTTTAGAATAATAAACACTCCTAGTACCCAGAAGATGCAAGATGACGTTGCTCAACACCAACAGCGACGTCAGAATTGGGAAGGACCTCTCCGAGCCGTTTGATACCAAACGAGTTTTAATACAGGGTGACTCACTGTCGTGTGACTTCTTTAACCTGATGTTGGAGAGGATCGTCCGAGCCGCAGAACTAAATCGTTCAGGCACAAATTTTTATATGAGCGTACAATGATATCGACATCATTGGCCTTAATAACCGCGCTGTTAGTTCTGCCTTCTCCAAACTGGATAAA
This sequence comes from Anastrepha fraterculus, assembly GCA_037575425.1. Classification (NCBI taxonomy): domain Eukaryota; kingdom Metazoa; phylum Arthropoda; class Insecta; order Diptera; family Tephritidae; genus Anastrepha; species Anastrepha fraterculus. The sequence continues at coordinate 7,035 of JAYXIM010023615.1, read as the reverse complement.
GAGGCAAAGCGAATGGGTCTGGTGGTGAACGAGGACAAAACGAAGTACCTCCTGTCATCAAACAAACAGTCGGAGCACTCGCGTATCGGCATCCACATCACTGTTGACAGTTTCGAGGTTGTAAAGGACTTCGTATACTTAGGAACCAGCATTAACACCGATAACAATGCCAGATTTGAAATCCAACGTAGAATCTCTCTTGCCAACAAGTGCTACTTTGGACTAAGTAGGCAACTGAGTAGTAAAGTCCTCTCTCGGCCCAGAAGCTTGGACGATGACAACATCCGATGAAGCGAAGCTTGGAGTGTTTGAGAGAAAGATTCTGGGTAAGATTTTTGGACCTTTGCACGTTGGCAACGGCGAATATTGCAGGCGATGGAACGATGAGCTGTATGAGCTTTACGATGACATAGACATATTTAGTGCAGTGCATAAAGATCCAGCGGCTACGTTGGCTGGGTCATGTCGTCCGAATGGATACAAACGCTCCGGCTTTGAAAGTATTCGAAGTGGTACCGCTGGTGGTAGCAGAAGAAAAGGAAGGCCTCCTCTGCGTTGGAAAGATCAGGTGGAGAAGGGCTTGGCTTCACGTGGTGTATCCAATTGGCGCCGGTTACCACGAGAAAGAAACGACTAGCGCGCTTTGTTAAACTCGGTAAGCGGTTATCGCTCCAATTAAAAAGAGAAGAAGTACCCAGAAAGCGAGCTTACATTGAATTATATACATGCTATCAAAAAAAATATCGGGTCTAAATGTTTTTTGCTGGAATGTTAGTACAACTATAGTGTCACAGAGTTTGATCGTGACCTGTCAATTAGCCGGTGTGCTCTGCGAATTCCACTATGGATAAAAATATCGAACAAAGAATTTGTCTTGAATTTTGTGTTTTGAATTGGATGTCGTGTGCCGAATGCTTTGGTGTGCTTTATCAGAAACACGGGTATACGAGTGGTATAACGCTATTGCAGAGGGCCGAGAAGTCGTGGAAGATTAGCCCCGATCCGGTCGCCCATCAACGTCTTCAACGGATGAAAACGTCGACAAAGTCAAGGAAATGGTGCTGGGAAACCATCAAACCATCATTTAAGTTTGAGGGAGGTAGCTCGTGACCTTACTGTGTCTCACGAATCAGTTCGCAACATTTTAAAACACCCATTGGGCATGAGACGCGTGGCTGCTCGACTCGCTCCAAGAGAGTTGAATTTCTTTCGAAAAATTTATCGGAAGTAGGTGGCTCAAGCATGCTTGAGAATGTGAATTCGGAACCGACGTTTATCCAGCTCATCAAAACAGTTGATGAGACGTGGGAATATTAGTTTCACATGCAAACCAGTCAACAGACGGCTGAATGACGCTATCCACATGAGTTGAAACCCAAAAAACCACGTCAAAGTCGATCAAAAGTGAAAGTCATGCACTCGAAACTTGTTCCAAATGTTTCCACGGTAAATAAAGAATATTATTTGGAAGTTATGCAACGTTTGAGAGAGAATGGGCGTAGGAAACGACCCTATTTGTTGAAAGAAAACTCATGGATTCTGCACCATAATAACTCACCGTCTCACAAGACTCATATTGTGAACAAATATCATCGAACAGCCACCGTATTCACCGAATTTAGCACCCTGTGACTTTTTCCTTTTCCCAAAACTTAAGTCTTTACTCCGTTTTGAGTCGATAGAGGCCAATAAGGAGAATTCGCTGAACACGCGTTTAAAAGGGGCTTTGATGACTGGACTAATCGTGTATTGCTTCGAATATAGCCTATTTTGAAGGCGACAAAACAAATTTTGATGATTAAACAATTATTTTGCGTGTTTTTTTTTTAACAATTCCCGGTACTTTTTTGACAGAATGTATATATATTATATAAAATTAGCGCTTACACCCTTTATTGGGTGTTTGGCCAAACTCCTTCTCCTATTTGTGGCGTACGTCTTGACGTAGTCCAACAAATGGAGGGACCTACAGTTCAAGCCGACTCCGAACGGCAGATATATTTTAGGAGGAACTTTTTCATGGCAGAAATACACTCGAAGTGTGCCGAGGGGCGACCGCTATTAGGAAAAACTTATTTTTCTCAATTTTAATGTTTCACGAAGATTCGAACCTACGTACTTCGAATAACTCCGAATAGCAGTCACGCACCAACCCATTTTGCCAGGACGGGCGCCAATGGATAATATTAAGTGGAAATGTGAAAAGAGATCAACATGTTTAAGTAGATAAAGAAAACATACATAGTTATTTCAACTTATGGAAATTTATTTAAATCCAGGCCATAAGGAAGAGCACAAAACTACTACCAACAAAACTATTTTGTTATACTTATTAGAGATTTTACAACAAAACTGGAGCGGCAGCAGTGTACTTCAATGGTGCTACTTCAACTGGCGCGGAATACACAGCTGGAGCGGCAATACCGGCTGGCACTACAGCAGCATCAAAATTTTGTCTCACATCGATCGAGCTGCTAGCGTAGGCGGCATCCAGATGCGCATTAAGGTAAGCGACAGGTGTAGCGGCATAGATGGTTGGCACCGAGGCCACGACAGGAGCAGCACCCAATGGTGCGGCGTATGAAGCAATCAATTGAGGCTTTGCGGCAGCGCAGACGATGAAGGCGCACAAGGCAATGATCTGCAACAAAGTAATTGAAATTCGTATGTTAATACAAAAACAATACTTTGAAAATAAGTCCAACTTACAATTTTGGCCATTTTCGTATTGTTTTGGTTAAGTTCGGGTGCTGCTAAGTTAAGCGTTTTAAGAACTGGGCAAATTGCGATAGTGTTTGCGCTAGTCGACTAGGAGTTCTTTTATACACTACGCAGCGAAATTTGGTAGGAGTTTCATAATTCAGTTCCGCATTATTTTCCGCGTTATTTTGTCATTGCAACGTGTACGGAATACCATTTCGTATGATAATGATCATGTGTTTGCGCATACATACCCTGCAGGAAAACCCACTAGTTTTGAATATAAAGCATATTTCATTTCTGAAATACAACTGGCTCTTTCAAGCCATTTAGAACAAAGGTGAGCGAGTTAAAGCACTTTTACTGAAAGGTTATTTGTCAAAGTTTCAGGCCAATCAGAGCAAAATTGAGGGAGCTATGGCTTCTTTACCGAAAAGATCTGACAGCTTTGTTGTTTTACAACCGATTTTCATAACTGTTGCCTAGTTAGAAAGACTGACGCTTTGGCAGTAACGTGCCGAAGCTTCAAGCCATTTAGAGCAAAGGTGAGCGAGTTATAGCACCTTTACTGAATGGTTATATGTCAAAGTTTCAGGCCAATCAAAACAAAATTGATCACAACCGATTTTCATGATTTTTCATATTTAGAAACGCTGGAAACGAACTCGTTTTGGAGCCGAAGAATTAGGTTCGCACCACTCTTTAGCCTCTTGTTTTGATTAGGGGTCATGTTGATTGACTATAGTGATTAATCGACGCTCAAAATCCACTTTATCCTCTCGAAAACACTCTCAATGTTGCTGAGAAAAGCGCATTCGAATGTGTTTTTGTTCCACTGTTAGCGAATGCGGCACCAAGCTTTCTGAAACCCAATACTTCAGTCAAAATATTGCTTACACTGCCTAATGAGATGTCTAGGGCTTCTACCAAATCTCTTTCAGTCACTCGACGATTTTCAAATACGATATCCTGTGTTTGTCCTATGATTTCTGGTGTTGTTGCTATTTTTCGATGTTTTTGACGTGGATCATCTTCAAGGCTTGCACGACCACATTTAAACTCAGCAACCCATCTTTCTGCTGTACTAATTGATGGCGAAAAATCCTTATAGACTTTCAACATTCGTTCATAAATTTGCTCTGCTTTTAAATCTTCCAAAAAAAAGGTATACAAGGTAGTATACAATAGCCTATGAGCATTATTTTTTTATTGAATTTTTGGATTCTCCATCGTCGATTTTATATGTGGTCAAAATTTTGTCAAATTCTAGTTCCACAAAGTGGGTCAAAACGTCAGTCAAAAAATAATAAATATTTACAGACATAACGAGATTTGAGTGAGAGCTACTTTCGACAAAAAGTTTGAAATTCATTTTCTCAAAACATCAAAAAATTTATAAGCTATTTTAATACTAAGGGGACGATATAGCCTCTGATGGATCAACCTCTTTAATTATATAGCCAAGGATCAAATTGAACACAAGCATAGACAGTGCTTCTCCCAGCTTTACTCCTGAGTCAACTTTGAATAAATCAGTCGATTTGCCTTGTATAAGCACTTTGGAGCAGGTCTCATCGAGGGTTAAACGTGAAATTCTATGGATGCTTTCCATTTCAATTCAACCGGGCTATTCAGGACATGTTCTTCGATTTCGATGTAACTCAAATATGTTGCTCTCTGGTCAAAATAATGAGACACGTATTTTTTTGTTCGCCCGAAAAAATGAAAAATGTTTTTCTTAATTTTGGTGTTTCACCGCGATTCGAACCAACGTTCTCTCTGTGAATTCCGAATGGTAATCACGCACCAACCCATTCGGCTACGGCGGCCGCTTGTGCTTGTATGAAATGAATAAACTGTGTATTTCATTTAAATTTTACTAACTATTTATGCAGAAAATTCGGTACACGAAATGCACTTTTCTTCATTCCGACCTTGCGCAGTTTCAAGGACTTTTGGAAATTGTATAAACATGTATTTATTTTACAAACAAAAATAGTACTTTTGATGAATTCTAAAATCTTATTTAGAAATTTAGGTGATTTAATATTGCAAAAATATTAGGCAATAATATGAAAATAGAGCAAAATACATTATGTCAAAACAATATCGGGAATTGTTCATTTAAAAAGTGCGCGTTACACATATGTCTACATTTTTTTGCTGGAATGTTGGTACAACTGTTCTCTATAGTGTCGCAGAGTTAGAACGTGATCTATCAGTTAGCTTGTTTTTGGCATTTAATTATATTAGTAAACCACAGGTGCCCTCTACGATATTCACTATGGATGAATATATCGAACAAAGAATTTGTCTTAAATTTTGTGTTTTGAACGGGATTTCGTATGCCGAATCGTTGAAAATGTTGCAGAAAGCCAATGACGAGTGTGCTTTAACAAAAACACGGGTCTACGAGGGGTATAACACTTTTGCAGAGGGCCGAGATCTGGTCCCCCATCAACGTTTTCAACGAATAAAAACGACGACAAAGTTAAGGAAATGGTGCTGGAAAGCATCATTTAACTTTGGGGGAGGTAGCTCGTGACCTTACCGTTGAAGAAGAAGATGGCTGAAGACATGCTTGAGAAAGTGAATTCCCAACGTTTGTCCAGCGCATCATAACAGGTGATAAGACATGGTTATATGAATTTGACATGCACACCAGCCAACAGGCGGCTGAATGGCGCTATCTACATGAGCCGAAACCTACAAAACCACGTCAAAGTCTGTCAAAAGTGAAAGTCATGCTTCTCATTTACTTTGATTATCATGGTGTTAGGCACTCGGAATCTCGGAATTCGTTTCAAATGATTCTACGGTAAATAAAGAATATTATTTGGAAGTTATGCAACGTTTGAGAGGGAATGTGCGTAGAAAACGCCCCAACTTGTGGCCAGAAAAATCATGGATCTTGCACCATAATAACGCACCGTCTCACAAGGCTCATATTGTGAGCGGATTTAGCCCCCTGTTACTTTTTCCTTTTCCCAAAACTTAAATTGCCGCTCGGCGGACGCCGCTTTGAGTCGACAGAGGCCATTAAGGAGAATTCGCTGAAGGTACTGAAGAAGAGCTCTTCAAATGCGTTTAAAAGTTGCTTTAAAGACTTGAGTAAACGTTGGTATATGTGTATTGTTTCGAATGGAGCCTATTTTGAAGGAAATTTTTTTTTCGTTTTATTGAATAATTCCCGCTACTTTTTTGACAGAATGTAGATGTACCTGAAGTTGTTTCTTGATTATGTGCTTGCTTGCGATTTTGAAGTTTTTGTTCATCAAGGGAAGACTTTATACTCAGTTGCCTACAGAGTCCAAGGTGCCAATATTGCTAAGAGAAATTAGGTTTTAAGGCTAAGGTTATAAGCTCGTTCCATTTAAATCGATTCGTCTCCGACAACAAAATCATACCTGTCTTTAATAACCAGGGTGATGAAGTATAAATGAGCTCTTAGCATGTTAGATGGCGGGATATATGATACTTAGTCTTGCACTCGGTCGCATCCGGACCTACTCGTTTTACTCCTTTATGCAGGCAAAACTGGCGGCACAGTGACGTCAATTTCGATTAGCCTACCTTCCATATTGTTTAATGCTAGGTAAAACTTTTTTCTAAATCGACGATGATGAATGTTTATTCTGTGCCAGGACGTGAGGATTGAATGAAATGAATGATCACTTCTAACATAGATGTGCATGCCTTCATTCAAAAATATTCACAACAAGGAAGTACGGGCACTGTGCGACGTTTTTCTTTTCGAGCTGCATTTGTCGATGAAAGAACTGAGTTTTGAAGAACATCCATACAAATCATACTTCTAGATAAAAAAAAACAATAGCTTTACTGAATCGGAAGGAGAACATTTTAAATAAAATAAGTCGGCTTAACGAGTATCCCCTAATGCACCTTGTATGTGAATATATCACTAACCTAATAGCTGTTTCTCGAATATCGCTAAAAATACTTTCTTCCTACGCAAAGTATTCAAAAATTTTATTATGCAAAATTTAACGATACACCAACAAAAGCTAACGCTGATACTACCGAGTAAGAAAGAGCATTGCATTAAGTCTACAGAAGCTGAATATACTCGTACACAATACTACCTCCATGCATACCCTTCAGGAAATCGACTAGTAAGGAAATTTAAGATATCAATTTGATTCTGACTTTATTTTGAAGCTACATTCGTGCCATTAGTATGAATAAGAGCATAATTTAATTGACCGCCTCAGCTTCGCTGGTAGTGCTTCAAGCAATCGGCTCAATGTTTTTATGACTCGTTCCAATCAGATATTCCATCAGGCTATTATGTCTACCGACATTGTTGAGCCTGGA
>JAYXIM010023614.1:0-29258 GCA_037575425.1 Anastrepha fraterculus | reverse complement strand
AATCAAGGACACCTCAACAGATACGATACTTAAACCTCCGCAAAGTCCCTAATGGAAGAGTAGATCGGACACTGTCAGAACGTTCCTCGTGTTTGTTTTTGCAACAGATTCTGCATTTGTAACAGATTCTACATTGCCCGATGCTACCAATTCACGACGAAACCTCTTACGGTTGAACGGGGGCACTTAAGAAAATTTGAGAATTCCAAATCGGTGTGATTTCCACTTACAGCGACGATAACTGAGATTTTTTTATTTCTGTCTTATCTGAAAAAAAGCAAAAAGAAAAATAAGGACTTCAGAAAGTTTTAGCCACTTACTTATGTGTGCATATCCTCAAATACCGCACACACCGGGTATATATGTAAATCCTTAAGATTTCGAGAGAAACAAAAGGCCTCAAATCTGTAACCACAACAATAATTTTCTAATTGTGAAAATTGGCCTATCCTTTAATTTAGAGGGATATAATAAATATAAAACTCTGAGACCGTTTTTCCAGATATTTTGATTATTTGGAGTTGTCACGTTCTTCCAACAAACGAACGATATATTCTTGAATTTTTCAATTTAATGGATAGATACTGCATTTTATTAGGTTTAAGCCGTACTATAATATTTTTTTTAATTACCGGCATTTCGACTTTATTCCACCCTTTCTTCCCCATCAAAAACACTTCGTAAAATAAAGAGAAAATACAAAGCACAGGTCACAAAATATTACGACTAAATTAAAGTTTTACCACCTCAATTGGATGAATATAAAAACCATCGAAATTCACATTTTACACTACATACGCACACATACCTCGATCAAAAAGTTCCCGGCATATATTCAGAAAACTCAAAATACAAATGTATACCTCAAAAGTGATATTCTCACCTTCAAAGCACGCCCCATCAACTGCAACGCACTTATGTCAGCGTTTGATCCAGCTCTCGAAACATTTCTGGAACTCCATTTTCGGGTTCGCCATAAGAACCATTTTCGGGTTTTGCATTACTTTCTTTCGGCTGTTGGAACGCGACCAAGCAGAAAAAGTCCCGCGGAGCCATATTAGGTGAATTCCATGGCTGTTCGATATTTGGATGGTATTCGCTTCGTTATCGGTCAAAAATTCGCGAATAATAATGGCACTTTGCGACGATGCGTTGTCATGGTGCAAAATCCACGAGTTATTTTCACACGAACTGCTTTACGTAAACGTGTCATAAAGCCAAAATAACAATCCGGATTAACTCTCTGACCTTCTCGCGAAAATTTGGGATGTGTAATACTTTTATAATCCATAAAAACTGTGAAAGTCGCTTTTTTCTAACTGAAAACCACTTAAGTTTGTTTAGTTTTGGTTCATTCGTTCATTCGGAGCTCTCCACTCACTCACCTGATGTCTAGATTGCGTGTCGTACTCATAAGCGAACGTCTCGTCTTCAGAAATGATGCATTTGATCAATGTTGGATCCGATTTCCGAGACTGGAAATCATGTCTTTGGTGATATCGAGGTAGGCCCCTTTCTCGCATGAAATTCCGCTCCTTTGATACCCACTTTGCAGCAACACAGCGCAAACCCAAGTAATTAACTAGAATATCCTGAACGAATCTATGGGCTGAAGTCTTCTACCAGCTATCTGATGGTTAATTTGCGGTTACTGATCAACATTTCTGTGGCTTTGTTGATATTTTTACCAGTTTTCGACGACCTTCGTCATCCTCGATGGACTCACGATCTCTTCTGAAGCGTTCATGCCACTCGTAATGGCTGCTTTCTTTAGAATGTCATTACCGAAGCAGTTTCCAAACATATCTAAGGTTTTCGCAATATTGAATATATTTTTAACGCGAAATTCAATACAAACTCGTTGCTGCAAGTTCAAATCCATTTTTAAAACTGTCAAACATCGAAAATACGTGCAGAGGTCAATTTACTCGAGACGGCTTACTTTTACAAACGTGAAGCAATAGCAATAAAATTTTGGTAGGAATGTTAATGACAGACCTATCAAAAAATCATTTGGCTTAGAGCGCCACCTCGCGCTTGTTCCAGGAACTTTTTGAACAAGGTAGTGTTCCCCATAAGGCAAACACAGGTAAAATAAACCACTGAATGTACAAGTAAACTGGTGTAAAAATTGTGCGCCTTGTATCCATATTTACATACACACACAAAGATGTGTATTATTTATATGACATTCCTTTCCTGCTCCTGTGCCCAGCCTGCTTTGGGGTTTGTGTTTATAATTCGCGCGCGTGGCTGTTTTCAAGTGAAGCGAAACGAAGTGCTGCCGTGAAACCTTACAAAGGTGTGAAGTTTGGTTATAATTTTTTGGCTGCCTCATTCACACTTCCCTCCACACTCGGTTTTAGCTTTTTACCTCTCTCTACCGAGGAGTTTTTATTCAATTCGCAAATATATTCTTCTTATGCCGTTTGCTTGTTACACGGGACCTGTCGCCTTGCAGCCTGCTCTGTTGGCGTTGCCGTATTTTGACTTGCAGCCATAAGTGCAACGTCGACACTTTTGCTGTATTTATTACCTTTTTTCTTACTTTAATTTAATATGTATTTGTTTGTGTTTATTTTATTTTCAGGTATTTATGTTTACTTTTAACACCGTTGTGCTGCTTCAGGTGAAATTAATGCGCTGGTTGGGTGGACGAGGGTGATGAGCCTGCCAATTGTTTGGTAGTTGTTACAGGATTTTCATTTTGGGACTTAATTTTTTCGTGTTCGCCTGCGGCACAGTCACGTGTTAATGATCCCTTTGTGTATTGTATTTTCCGTTTTTCGGTGTTGTCATGAATCGAAAGGTGTCAATGCGACCAAATTGCCTGACGCATACTTAGTACACCTTTGGAGGTGGAGAGGGAGGGGAAGTTACTTGCGGAAAAAACGAAAATGTGCTGGTATATGGTTTCCAAACTCATTGTTTATTTCCTAGTGTCAGTTGGGCAAATTCAGTTAAATATGGTGACTGTGGTTAAGTATTTTTGACTTCTCATTACACCGGTGCAAAAATATTAGGTTGTTGCGATTGTTGGTGAATCGCTGTTTCCGAATTCAGTTGCACACTCTCGACTAGGTTAGGCGGATAACCCTTAAATAATGCTCGTAAAGATGTATGCCCCAGAAGAATGTATCCAGTTCAGTACTCCCATATTCTCAAACCATCTCGAGCCTTTTGGCTAATTAAATCGACTCTCACAAACAAACTTTGCAATATTTTCCAATGAACTTAAGGCCAGACAGAGAATTTAAAAGGTAGTGAGTTAAAGATGGGGTAGGAGTTCATAACGGCCTTGTAAACTTCCTCTGCACTTTTTAGGAATTTTGACAGTTTATCGAGGGGAAAAAAGGTTACCAGTCTCAATGCACCCAACCCAAAAATGTACTATCAAAGTCTGATGAAATACGGACAGCGGCAGAGAATATTATATTATATGTGATCCCTTAAATAAGATGAACACAGTGGCCCCATTTTGTGTTTAATCCTCGTCTGACTGAGAAGGAAGGCATTTCGCTAACACCCTGTCGAGACTTTTCAAGAAACACTTAGAATATTTCGCAGGTGTCAGTGCTGCGCCTGGGGTTCTCATGAGCTATAGTGATGAAAACCTTGATGCACTCCACTATTCCCACTATACTTGGTCTTCAAATTGGCTACGATCTGATTAGCCAATTCGTTATCTTCAACACTACAGCGCTCGGGAACTCACATAAGCTCAAGCTCATTCCAATTTGCAACGCTGTTTAGCCTCAACTTATATTCCTGAGCTATTTGTGAAGAGCTGCGAGCGGTTTTCTTAAGCCTTTAGAGCTACTGGACTGCCACTACAGATCCTGATTTTAATTTCTCGGCACCTTTCACCAATTATGCAGTCTGCTACTTAAAGACCGTTGCTATCGTCTTCAAAGCAGCAATACAACTGAATGACATCCTGAACCAGTACCATTTTCAACCTTGGAGGTACCGATGGAGAAGCTTCCTTCCAAGCTTTCCAAGAGGGTGTCTGAGCCTCTCCACGACTCCGAGCGACATATTTCAGTCCTAAAGAGATTCCAAGTATCGGTTTGCCGTCAAGTGCCAAAAACAATTGGCTGATAATATTTTAAGTAACTAATCCTTGTGTTCGCAACTGTGCCCGATGGCTATAATGGACAATATACAACGCCAACAATAGTGAATATTAATGAAGTAATATCTATGTCGCCTTTTCACAGAAACGCCTTTGCAACACTACGTATGATGAGCTGTAATTCGATATTTTTATAGAAGAGTTCAGTACTGTTTAGTATAAATTTGCATATAACATTTTCGCTTACGAGCTTTATTTGTTACTTTTTCAGTGAGCTGAAAACCTCATCTCGCCCAAAACTCGAAAATCTTGTAGAAATTTTCGTGCAATGATTTACATATTACGATTTCCGACATGAATTATCGAGACAGGAGTGCATTGCTCATTTCAGCCTCTGCGAAACGCTAACACAATGAGGTCTCACGTCGCCATCTATCATTGGAACATTGGATGAATTTCGTGAAGGCTATCCAACATGATTCCAGGTCAAAATCCCGAAAACACATGCCCGAATGGACATTCACCCGAAACCCAATCACCCGAAAATAATTTACCCGAATAAATTTGCCCGAATACGAATACCCGAATCTTATTAATTTTCCCGAAAAATGCCCGAAAAATGCCCGAAAAAATAAAAATAAATTTTATATAAAAATGTTAATAAATAATTAAAATTCAAAATTTTGTCCCACTTCCTCAATTTCTTCCATTTTTATGAATAATTAAGAACGAATGACTGACTGATGAATTTGACACAAGAATTTTGACAACATTTGTTATGAATAAATAAAGGAATAGCACTCTTTTGTTCTTTTCTTGCATGTACTTCAAGTGTATACTAATTCTTAATTATTTTAAATTTTTTTTTCTTTTCGGGTAAAAGGATTCGGGCAAATGGGTTCGGGCGAAGACGTTCGGGCAAAAAAATTCGGGAAACTGTCAATTCGGGGAAATATACATTCGGGCGTGTGGATTCGGGCGGGTGTTTTCGGGCGTTTGGGCGTAAACGATCCAACATCTATTTCTGTGCTGCCAGAAACAATCGAAGATGTACGTCAACTGATAAAAAAAGATCGTCATATGACATATCGTAAGTTACAGACATCCTTTGACATTAGTGGGACCAGCAAACATTCCATATTGCATGAAAATTTGGTCATCAAGAAGATTAGTTCGCGTTAGGTACTCCATAGTTTCAGAATTGCTCCCACAAAAGGGATCGTGTCGATTGGTGTTAAGAAATGTTGAAGAAATTCATCTGCGTTAGTTGAAAGCACGTCTATGACATTGCAACTGGTGACGAATCTTAAGCATATAAGAAGGGAATAAAACAGCAATCGACCGTTTGGGTGTTCCGAAAGGAACTTAATCCAACAAAAGTTGTTTACGGAAGAAGCACAACATCGAAAATGATCGTCTGTTTTTCGGAAAATCTGGTAGTCTCAAAAATGTATTACCAGAGAAACTTAAAACCGTCAATTCTGAGTGGTTGTGTACCAGAAGCTTTCGGAGAATGAAGGAAAAAACAACAAGACGACGCAATAGAGTTTTTGAGCACTTGAAATATCCAACTAAGGGATCATCCGCCTTAGAGTTTTGATTTGGCAGCTGTTTGTTCCTAAACATCGAAAACAAAACGCAGGTTTTGAACGCCTGTCGAAGCTGTTGAAGTTTTCAAATAACTCGTTTTGGGGGTATCCAATTCTGCAAATTGGTTCCAGCGAATGTAGCAGAGCCACTATCTATTTACTGCAGTACTACAATATTATTTTACTGTTCTTTCTTTCGGGAGCGCAAAATATAAAAGGCAACCCGCGAATATTATTTAAATTAAAAATATTACTTTGAACTCTTCTTTCACAAATATCAAACATTGCTTTCTACCACTATTGAGTGAGAATTTTAAGGAGGCTAAGGTTGAACTGGAAACCGGACCCCATAAGCAATCCTCGATCCGAGTGGTGAAGATAGTAGAGGTAAATGGTGCCGTTTATGAAACCATTGGAGCTGAGATATGTATAACACGCAGTGTTAAGAACTTTCCCAGACTAAGTCATTGGCGAACTAGTTTGCGAAAATATTTGTATAGAATACCATGTCCCAACCAGATTTGGAGGGAAGAAGAACTTCAAAGGGTTTCTACTTCTACTTAAAGGGCATTTGGTAAAAAAAAATAGCATTGCGGAGTGGAGCTGAAAAGTGGCGTATATATTAATCAATATTTACGGTAATCACGCGAGGATACTCAACTACCACAATTATTGGATGTAGACACATGTCGAACCCTTGATGATATGTCTAAAGAGTTGGATGTTGACAGATCAATCGTCGGTAAATGTTTGCACGCGATGGGAATGGAATTGTTTAAATAATTCGTAGCTTTGGCTAAGAAATGACGGAAACTTATTGCGAGACCCAATACTTGCGTATTCCTCAACTGGTACTTAGTGGATAATTTACAGTTGATATCAAGTGTTAAACTACAAAGTTAGGACTTTCGTATTACACAATTAATACCTAAGACTAGTACTGCTAGAACTCGATAAGCTACAAATACAATTTATAATTAATTCGATTAAGAAATAGCTAAAGTAAATGGAATACTTTCTACTTATAAATCACCCCCTTAATTATGGCAAACTTCATTTAAGGGGGTTGTAAAAGCGACAGTTTCTCATAGCCATCATTTTGAGGTGAAGGTGTTAAGTTCAATTGACAGGCAGACCGCAACAATTGCCATGACACGCATTTTAACGCATTACAAGTACTTGGGCAAATGAATACGCGCGCCCATTACCCAGTAAACAGAATCGTTCCGCAAGTAAAATAATTTGTTGGAAAATTTATTTCATGAAACCATGCGTATAAGCGGAGCTAAGTACACTCCAAGATTTATTTATTGTATAAATTGAAAAGGTAAATAGGTATATACAAATTTTGTTCGTACAAGTGGGTGATTTTAATGAATTTAAGGCAATATTTTAAAATATTTCCAAATCGATAAATTGGCCACATATCGATCAACTTTGATTGCATTATTAGTTTTTTTTTTTAATAACTTTAAGTACTTATTTTTATAAAATATTTTTCCCTCTGCAAAAACAGCCCCTTAAAAAAATCTTCCAATTTCCATAAAAATTTCTCACTTTTCATTTAGAACTTTTACAAAATTGTTGGCTATGTAGTTTTATAGTCCTCTTAGTTCATATAACGAGTGATCAGATTGGAGGTACTTTTCCATTAGGATTTTTTTTGACAGATCACTCGTGACTACTGTCAGACTAATTTTTTGGAAATTAATGCAATGAAGTTCGTATACACCAAACAGAAGCGATCGTCTGCTGTTTAGGGTGAAGTCTTCTGCACTCCTTCTCTCTCTCGCTTTTATGTATGTATATTTCGCCGACAGAGGGGAGTGTCGTTTAAGCTGCTAATGAGAGTATACTTGTATGCAAGTGAGCGGACTGCTTGGTGTTAGTTCGTCGCTTTTGTTGTTATTACATATCACACGAATTTCAATGACTGTAATTGTTGTGATTAGAAGTATCATAAATACAAGAGAGTCGTCCGAGACACAGCGTCAGAAGTGAGATGGAATTTTAGCTTACATATCGGTGCGAGTACTAGACAAATCACACAAGTAGCACATACGTACGTTGGGAGGTGAAAAAATAAAGAGCGTTAGACGCAACGAAATGAAAAAGGAGTGCTTATGCCGTCTCCGAACGGAAGATGATTTTTTTTGAGGCGCTTTTTCATGGCGCTTAAGAAGGCAAATATAGGGCAGAATTGTTCGCTAGAAAAAAGAAGAATAGTGAATCACAGCTGTTTCTTCAACTTTGCAGTTTTGTAATAATTGCGTTGCTAAATAAATGCGCTAAGCTATTTTACAATTTTTTTAAATTTATTTTGCAAGATAATCCCATTTGAAAATTTTAAAATTTCACAGAGATGTTTTTTTAAGTATTTGTATCTCAAAAGAAATTTTGTATATAAACAAAACTTTATGGAAAATACCACATTTGTATATTATCCCAAAATATTTCCAAAAAAGATATTTTAATTTTTTCTGTTTTTTAAAGTTTTATTGCTTGGAAATCATGATAGTAACATCAGAGATTTTCCCAAAGAAAACAAAGTTTCTCAATATTCGAACCCTACTTAAACATTACGAAGGAGGTTTTTGTTTGTTGGCTTTTCGGAGAGAGAAAATTTTTTAAGTTAAAAAAAATTTCCGCTCTTATAAGAAATTTTTACCCTACTTGGCACGCTGTCATTAACAGTTTGTGCCCTTGAAATAAAATTTATTGCTATGATTGAAAAAAATGGTGAAACTCGTAGCGCAAACCTTTTGAAGTGAAACTTCTTAGGCGTCGATGGTTGAGCGACAATGGAGAGTAAAATGCAACGTTTAAGGCATTTTCGTTCCGTGAGAGAGAAAAAAGATATAACGTAGAGGAAAAGGAGAGAGAGAGCTATACCTCATATACCTATATCTCAGATACACTTTAAGCTATCTTTCCTTAGTTTTTCCTTGTGGTTGCTAATTTCTGGTGAGAAATAACACTGCCTACTTTTTGCCGCTTGTTTGTTGATGCCAACTTGTGGGGAATATATTTTTGGTGCCTACTTTTTGGCGTTATATTTCCTTGGTGCCTACTGTTTAGGGCATTTTTTGATCCCAATTTTTTCGGCCTTTTTTTTAGTGCCTACTTTTTGGCGCTTATTTCCGTTTTCTGGCTAGTGCTTGTGCGTACTATAAAGTGCTATCCGTTCCGGCGTCGGATTTATTGGTATTGACTTGCGGTAATTTGTGCCGCTGCTGCGGTCCTGCAATAGCTGCGTTTGTGCGGGGAATAAACGCTCGGAGTGGTGAGCGTTGTTGCCACGGCTTGTGTCCGGCGTTTACCTACACCGGTCGACCCTTCTCCGTGTTTTGTAAATTTTGTCTATTGTATTCTCTGCAAATGTTGTGAATTTATTTAGATATATATTCTTTCTCTATCTCTCTCTCATTCTCTCTCGGGTCTCTCCCTCTTTCTATGTCTGCCTTGAAAGTTTCACTTCTGTTATGTGTACTAGGCTACATGCACTTTTTTTCTCTTTTTGGCGCTATTATTTCGGAAAGTTTCAAACTATGTAATTGAAGATACTCTGGAAGGAGTCCTACAAAAAAAGGCATATATTTGCAAATCGAAAAAAAAAATTATGAAAAAATGCGTTTTTTTCAGCAACGAAATTTAATAAATAAATTGGTTAGGTAGGGGAAATGGTTGATGTACCCCTCTAGCACTCCCTAAGTCCCACTAAAGCGCCATTGTAAAAGTGCTAAGACCTCCAACAGGCATGAAAATGGTTTTCATTGTTCCATTTTTTCAATAGGCGCCTTCTATTCGCCACTTCTCTACTTGCTATCAGCTCACTTGGCGAAAAATTTGCATGTAAAAGCAACAACAAAGTTATAGAGTGAGATTCGCCGCTACTAGGCATGGTTGCACCTCATAAAGCTAGTATAACTTACGATTTTCAATGCTGCCAACTCTTTTTGTAGAGAGTTCCATTAGACCGCGTTCATACTAGAAGAGTTTTCTTGCTTCAACTTTCCAAATACTCTTTTGGTGTTACTCGTCGTGCTCATTCACGGCAGCTTTGTTGCTCGCAATTGTTTAGTCACCAACAATATTGAGAAGATCGAGAGCACAGATTGTGTTTACAGAGCACCAACATCACAAGCGACATGTTGAAGCAACAAATGTTTCCCTGTATCAGCGCGGCCTTACTAATACTCATTAACCCTGGATGGTTACTCTTCGTCGAATCGACGAGACTCGTTTACTCTTCACTGCATAACTTTATTATGTGTGTTCTAATTACGCTCTTTTTGTCAACAACGTCAGCTGGTAACTAAAGCTTGCAGTGAGCGGACGCATGCTGTATATTTATTTTGTTCAAGCTGAAATTTACAGGTGTGTACTCGTCACAATGACGAAGAGTAACTTTACTGTGACTTTTTGCTCTCAAAGTGTAATAAATTTGTTGTTATATTTTGATGTTTTGTTTAATAGTTTTGTATTAGTATTATTAAAAATTATTTATTTTCAAGCAGTTTATTATTTTTTATGTTAAATATTTTAAACTTTTTATTTAATTAGAGCAAAAAATGAGTTCTAAGAAAGTACTAACTGAAGCTGATATCGAGAGGTTTTTGCAAAATTGTGACGACGATTTCAATTTCTTGGGTAGTTCAGAGGAAGATGACGATAGCAATCAAGGTGGCGAAAACAATGAAGAAGAGCAGGCACCAGTTGCTGGAGATGACGTTTCACTATCGTCTGAGTTTTCTGAAGAAGAACTTTCCGATGAAGATGATATTCCGCTAAATATGCTTCGCTCAAGAACGAATGTAATTGACTTTTCAAAAACAATTCTGCGCGGGAAAAATTTTCATAAATGGTCCACTAAAAAAGGAAAATCACATCATCGGGCTATGAACTACGTGCACAAAGCTAGAGGCTCGTCTCGTGAATGCAAAGGAGTAGTAGATCCTCTTGAATGTTTTAAATTATTCATCACTTCTGAAATTGTTGATGAGATTGTGCAGTGGACAAATGTCGAAATACAGAATCGTCAGAAATCTAATTCGCAAATGGGTCCTACTGATTTATCTGAGATATATGCGCTACTAGGACTCCTAGTTCTTACGGCTATTAAGAAGGATAATCACCTTACAACAGACGAACTTTTTGATCCTACTTATTGTGGTTCGCGCTACTTGGCTACTATGGGTAAATTTCGCTTTAAATTTTTGATGTCGTGTCTTCGCTTTGATGACAAAAGTGTCAGATTGAGACTGATAAATGACAAATTTGCTCCTATAAGAAAGGTTTGGGATCTTTTCATCCAAAAATGCCGCCAAAACTACGTCTCCGGTTTGTACTTGACAATTGATAAACAGCTACTGGCTTTCAGAGGACATTGCCCCTTTCGCATGTATATCCCAAATAAGCCAGCTAAGTTTGGGTTAAAATTAGTAATGTTATGCGATAGTGGTACAAAATATATGGTAGATGCTAGCCCATATCTGGGGAAAGGCTCTAATCCAACAGCAATTTCTCTTGGAGAGTACTATGTAAAAGAACTGACGAAAACTGTCCATGGAACGAATCGCAACATAACAATGGATACCTGGTTCACATCAGTTCCCCTTGCCAAATCTCTGCTTTCCGAACCCTATAAATTGACAATTATTGGCACTTTACGGTCGAATAAAAGAGAAATACCGAAGGAAATGGGCAACGTTAAAGGACGGAAAGCCGGAACATCCATGTTTTGTTACGACAATGAACTGACTTTATTATCGTACAAGCCAAAACCAAATAAATTTGTATATCTTTTATCCAGCTGCAATGAAGAAGGAACAATAAATATGAAAACCGGAAAGCCACACATGGTAGAATTTTATAATCAGACTAAAGGCGGTGTCGATACTCTAGACCAAATGTGCAGTGTTGTCTCGTGTTCTCGAAAAACCAACAGGTGGCCAATGTGCCTATTTTTTGGAATTTTAAATATCACTTTTGTGAACAGCTACGTCATATATACACACAATATGCTGCATAGAAATCAAAAACTCAAAAACCGACGACAGTACCTGAAAGATCTTCATGAATCTCTAGTGGTTCCCTTTTTAAGAGACAGACATGAGAAACCTACCTTGCAGACCTCAATTAAGGAGAGTATTGAAAATATAATACCTAATCCGCAGGAAGGCATTGACAACGCTGATAAAGGACCAAAAAACGTAGAATTTGTCACTTCTGTCCGAGTAGCAAACGAAGAATGACAAAAGCCACGTGCAATATATGCAAACAAAGTATTTGTGGTGAACACAAAGTTGAACTTTGTGTCTCATGTAGAGAAAAGGCTATTTACTAAAAAAACTTTTTTATATTATATTATTTGATTTATTTTCTTTAAATGTTGTATATGAAAAAAGCATCTTTTATTTTTATTTGTTAGTTTTTGTTTTTATAAAAAGTTAATTATTTTTAAAAGACCAAAAAAAAGAGTACAAACTCATATTGAATTTAAGAGAGAAAAAGACTATTTATTTTTGTATTTATTTTTTTTCATTGTTTTAAATAAAAAATGCAACTAAAAAAATAGTTTTCTTATTTTTATTTTTAAAAAGTATTTTTCTAGAATCTTCATAAAAAATAGGTCGCCGATCCGACGAAGAGTATCCTTAATGTACTAAAATGAAGAGTAACCATCCAGGGTTAAGTGCTTCCAAGCAATGCAGTTTTTGGCAGCTCTTTTCCATTACTATCAAAATTTGTTTATTTGTACCAGTTGTTTCATCTATTCGCCACTTGCCAACGCTTGGCAAACCGATGAGGCTGAATATTTTCCTTTTTATGCAATTTTCCCCTCCACAAAATGAGTCCGCAATCAGCCGACGGGTAATTTCCTCAATTAAAGTGTTAAACCGTCCTCTATAGTTAAAAAAAAAACAAATTAGATTTTAAAATAATTTGCAGAATACAGTATGACCAATTAAAAAGGCCATAAATTTAGTTCGGAAAATTACTTTTATTCAACTCAAAGTAAAAAAATGTGTGAAAATAGTACAAAATTTAGAATCAATTTACTTTTTCCTCGATATGACCACCTTTTGCCTTGACTATGGTTTTGAGACGGTGAGCTGATGCCCCTGCATCAGCTGTGCGAGCGATCTGAAGTTGGTTACATTTCAAGTGCTAGACCCTGTAGTTGTATCACAAACTTTGTTTTAATGATGTAAATTAGGAAACACTTTGGGAAAAATCGTTTTCAAAACTTAAAAGCGCGCCTATTTTTAACTGTCACGGCTTAACATAGTTGGAATTGGATTGATGACTTTTATTAATTTGCATAATCTTTAACTGAAAGCAGAAAAAAGTAGGACCTCGTAACGAACATTCAAAAATGGGGGTACAGAAGAAAAAAAAATCTTTTAAATCAAAACCCTTAAAAACGTTTATTTTTTTGGCATCACATTAATTGATAAAAAAAGGCCTTGATAATTATTTGATAAAAAAGGCCTCCTGCTCAAATTTTCCTTCCCAAAAGACTATTCAGCCTGGGATAGACGCAAATTTCGTTCACAAGCGTTTGCCACTCCTTTTTGTGGTTTGCTGGGTTTACAACCGAGCACACTTATGTTCCTCAAGTGCATGCAGCTCGGTCTACGCACTGGAAAAAGGGTTTATGAAACAGAGGGACATGACAAGCAAGCAACTTCACACAACCGTTGCACTTGCAACAGGGTATTTGAGTGCATTTAAATGCCAAATAAAAATGGAATGACGCTGAAAAGCGTATCAACTGCGTGGGGAAATAAACCGTTACAGTCAACGTGAGGGGCCATATGTGAGCAAATGTATGTGCCTGTAGCGGTTGAGTGTGAGCTGTTGTTGAGTGGTATTAGAGGGTATTTGGTTGCGGTGCTTAAGGTAACAAAAGACGCGTAATGCAGAACTGAACTTAAAGCAGGCGTCAAAATGTCTACCAACGAAGTGGAACACAAGGAACAAAAAAAAAACAGAAACAACAAGAAAAAATAAACAACAACAAGCGTAATGCTAAAACACGTCTACACAGCAATGCAACAACCACACACACACACACACACAAACATTTGCCTACATAAACAGACAGACGGCGGCGAAAAACACATTTGAATGGCAAGCAAATGCAACTGAGAGTCATAGAAATAAACGCGCGTTTCACATTACCCGCAAAAGGCTTGCCAAACAGCGGCCAGGATGGCGGAGGGAGTCGTGTGTCTGTCTCTTGATAACTGCAACGAATTGCATTCCGCTGGCTTTCTTCGCAAATGTTATTGCTATTGCTGCTTGTGGAGTGGTTTTCTCTTGTTACTGCTTTGGACAATTGTTGTTGTTGGTAATCCAGTCGGCAGACAGGTTAAATACGCCACAAGGACAAGCCGCATGTGTCGCCGTTGGGATGATAACTGCCACAATACGAACTATTCATGCACAAGACACGCATTGCCAAGGCAACACCAACAAACAGGCGAAGAAAAAACCTGGTAAAGGAAAGCAGCAAAAGAAATGCATGGAAAGGGGCAATTAAGTACCTACAGAACCCCAAGGATACACAGACGCATGCATAGATAAGATACAAAAACCAAACCACACGTTGCGTGTGACAATATCTGCGGTGCAGAAACCAACAACTACCTCGAGATAGTAAACTTTTGTGCAGTCGCAGCTGAGTTAAAGAAAACACGCAGCTTCAGCTTCACAACAAACGATAATGGCAATAAACAAATTGCCAATTCGGTGCTTTCTCGCGGCGTTGTACTCGTCTGCCGCGCTATTATGTAACATTTGCTGCTGTCTGGCTGAGTGTATGCGTGTGTGTGTGTTATAAACACATACATGAAAGGAAAGTTTTGGTCTGCAACCGTGTTAACTTCACTTCGAGATTAGTTTCGTGTTAACCAAAGTCTATGGGCTGGTATACACAAAACAGCAACGAAAACAAAAACACCGAGGTTTGATATTAAACGCATTTACGTACGCCGACACGATGAGCTAAAATCAACAAAAGGCTGTGGCAGGGCAAAGAGATATGAAAAAGGAAGCAAAAAAAAAGTATAAGTGAAAGCATTAAAAAACAAACAAATACAATTTCCAAAGAAAACTGTCTGAAACTTTAGTAAGAATTAAGTAGAACCGTATGCAAGTAGGTGCGAAGTGCGTTGTCAGTGCTGGGTAGTGGGAAGTATGGAATGCCCCATTCGACCTAAGATCAGTGGAATCTTTAATTTAATTTATTTATTTATTCTGCAATCAATATGCAATTTTTCTTAATGACTGCTTACTACAAAAATATCATTATCAAAAAGTTCAATTACAATTCACACTGCAATTGAGCAGAAAAAGATAGTTTAGATGAAGCATCGAATTCAATAGAATCCAAACAGTTGTTTTCAATGCATGTAATGGCTGTTCTTGAATGGCTTCGCTTTGCCCTTCAGCCCGAATATGGCAATTTTGCTTATTGCCGTAGCCGTTAAGCCAAAAATGAAGGAAATTCGTACACTTCAAGCTGGCCTGAGCACTTTTCACAGAGCATCGATTTGTAAACGTAAGTCTTTAGATGATGAAATGTGAATTAATACTGAAAAAAGTATGTATTTACTTTGACAGAATTCACGCGTGATCTGTCGAAAAAACTGATAACCAGGCGGCGATAAACCCCTTACAAACCTCCAAGGTAGCCATGAAATGCCGCACATCTTTTAACGAGATGGCTGAGTCATTTCACTTAACGATAACATGGGTTCCTGGTCATCGCGACATTGAGGCTAGCTGTAGAGTCGATAAACTAGAGAAAATTGACAAGGCAAAGGCTAAGGGACCTCAAATGTCGAATGACACAGCAAAGGTAATGCCGGTGGAGATACAGGAAGGGAGGTCACCCCTTGTGGTGGCGGTTGGTAGTGCCGGCCTATCAGGGGGAGTTTTAACCGTGGAGGCATCAGACGCCTGCTGACGGGAGCAACACGTGGCCACATACCGTTTGCACCACTCCCTGTGTGTCTTAAGGCCTGAGCAGATCTTACAGTGGCTCCACCCGTTGCACTTGTTACACCTAACCGAGTGGAGTTCGGGTGAGGCCGTTTGTGGCAGACACAGCAATAGAATACCTCTGGCCCAGGGTTGGGTTCGATTCCAGCCCTGAGGAGCAGGATTGCTGCGAGGATTTGCTCCTGTAACGTAAGGGGTGGGATGATATGCAGTTCACTAGACAGGGCTAGTATACTGGGGCGGCAGCCCTTGGTCGGGAAAACCCCGAGTCATTCCGGTAACGTAGAACCGGCTGCCATGGGAATGTACGAAATGTACGCTGTCGAAATCCAGGACAAAACTGATCGCAACCCGCTGGACCGTACAGTATTTAGACAGTCAATAAACGACATCCACCGGGAGACCGTCACTCCCGTCCCGTGAATGCCGTAATCGGAGTCCAACCACCACCTATTGCAGACGAAGAGCTCCTGCTTCCCCGTGAGACTCGTGTAACACTGGCACAACTACGTTCTGAATACTGTAGCAGGTTAAACTCCTACATATCCAGAATTGACCCCGACATTCCAAACACATGTCCGGCATGTGAAGGTACCCCGCACGACACTAAGCACCTCTTCACATGCCCCCTAAAACCGACTCATCTAACCCCCTCTCCCTCTGGACCCAACCTGTCGAAACAACATGTTTCCTGGGCCTACCCCTAGATGAGCTAGACAAAGACGACGGTGATGTGCCTTCCACTGACAGGGCTACCATTACTGTTAAAACAACAACAAGACGGTCTACTGTCCAAAGGGCAACAAGACTATCTTGACAGCTATCTTTGAAAAGCTATCGGTGAGTCGAAAGACGCGCCGACTTTCGAGGGCAAATTCGTGGTGGACGGCATCATACAGGTGAACTGTTCCAATGCTTTTTCCCGAGAATGGCAGGAAAAAGAGATAGCAAAAATTCCAGCTTGCGAAAACAGCAAGTTCATTCTTATTGAGAGTAGCAAAGAAAGGCTGGTACGAGCGAGTGTCTGGATTCCGGGCCCTTCCTTTAGTTCAGCAGAACTCCTCACTCCTCCTTGATCTTGGGTCTCTCAAGGTTCTTAAGTCGAAGTACGGGTGCCGTCATCGGGCGCCTACATCTGAGGCGAATACACTTCCGTGTCCACGATAAGGTGGAGGACAAAGCGTAAATATACTCAGTCTCATGACTGAAGTAATATTTACACAGATAAATCTGCAGCATAGCAAAGCGTCTACGGCTCTCCTGTGCCGTAGGCCTGCAAAACTGCAAACAAACCCACACATAATACTAATACAAGAACCATGGGTATGTCACAAGCGTATCTGTGGTCTAGGTGCTATGTCGTGGGGACAAATACTTCATTGTGAAGGCAATGTGAGACCGCGAGCATGAATTTTCATGCCGAGGTTGATCGGACACACGATGTTAAAAAAGCTATGCTCCGGAGATATCGTTGCTGCAAAAATAAAGTACTTGAAAAGTGGGAACAGTGTCGAAGCTATCATAGTACAAACGAACATATTAATTGATACTATTGCCAAAACCATGAAGAGCCTGAGAATGCTAAAAAAGCTCAGGCGCAGCCGCGGGCACTGATCGCATTTCCACTTCTGAGCAACCAGAAATGCTTTGACTCCACGATGATGCGCTTATACTTTTCCCTTGCAAGATAAATCCATCTGTATTAAGGAAAGGAATAAGATTTGCTATAAAAAAAAATTGTTTTCCAAAAACTTGGAAGAAGGTTTAAATCAAAATGTCAGAAACATCTCAGATGTGCCGTCACACCAATAGTATGTGGGGCACGCTCCCACTAATACTACTCGTATAACAATCCTCTGCCTCGGCTAATTCTACCCTGGGACCACAAAAATATAACTTCTGTGGAGCCGCGTTTAAGTCCGAAAACACAACAGGTACCTCTTCTGCAGGCATATGAAGACTATACACTAGGCCGGGTCGATTTGTAGGGAGGCAAAAAAATCGCCCATTGCTCTGTGAAAATCATATTCTAGGGATCAAAATTGCTGCAACTACAATCAATATGGCAAAGCCGCGTCATCATCTTACCTGCGAACGTTTGCGCTGCCTCCCACTTACCGCTGGTTGCGCACATATCTCGTAAGAGGGTGCTGGGGGATGCTTGATGACCCCGGGCTTGTTCCAGGATAGCTCGTTCCTCTCTGAAGCGGTCGCAATAAAACATGACGTGTTCTGCGTTTTCGTCAGTATTCGGGCAGTTTGGACAGAAAGGGCTGTCTGCCAGCTTAAAGCGATACAAAAAATAAGCTTTAAAACCTTAAATCCATAGGGCAACCCATTCTTACAGAAATTTGTTGTATTAACAAAAATAGGCTGATATATTTTTGGAGGTCAAACTTTAGCTTTAGCAAAGTTTCTCTAGACATAACAAAGGGCTGCAAATGCCGCCAATAAACTACTTTTCGTTTTTCAAATAATTTCAAATAACATTTGTAAACAAGCCTCAGACGGAAACATACATATGTACGTGCGGTTGGGAGTACTTTTTCTCCCGAAAAATCCTTACTGCAGTAAGTTAGTAGGCATGCGAAGGCTTACCTTGTGCACACAGACACACATACGTGTACGAGTGCTTGCCTTACTGCAGGGCGGACGAGTCTACTGTAGCAGGAAATGTCCACTATGCGAAGCTATAAAACTTCAAAAACGAAATTGAAAAAAAAAACAACACGAAATAAATAACATAAAAGGAGTAGAGGATATGCAAACGTGGCCTCACATGTGAATGGATGGACATTACCCGCTAAGCGTAAAGGATTGCCACTAAAAGGATGTAAGGATATGTTTATGTCGAAAGTTGGCATAAAAGTTCAGAACAACAAACAACCAACATATTTCATTTATATTTATGCAAAATGTGAAAAATGTCACAACACACACTTGAACTTGAGCTATTTAAATGGGAGATTGAATTGTAAGAAAGCATAAAGACATAAAAAGTGGTGAAAGCGGTGGTAAAAGGACGACTTGGCGTGAAGTAGCCGCAGATTGAGCTTTTAGTAATAGAAAAATTCTATAGAAAAAAGCACTTGACAACCAAAAAGGCGCCAAAGATGCGCCATAAAGTAATTTTTGTTGTTGCTTTTGTTGTTCGCTAAGCAAGATATATGGCTAACATTAACGTTAAGGGGGCAAGTGGTAGCACTACCACTCGGTCATCTTCCTTTTAGATAGATATAAGCTGATGAAGCGCCAATTTACTCACACAGATACTCATACACACACACATACATACATACATACAGTATTGAAAGCGTTGCAGCCATTTCCTGCCATCTTTAGAAAGCTTTAAATTCAAGTGGCATTGGAGAAAGTATTATTTTGACATAAAGAGTTGCGCGCCTGTACGCACATTAAGGGCCACTTTGGTGCGCCTAAATGTATGCTTGCTCGGTTTTGGTCGTACGTACAAGTCCAAATCTAGTGTGGCAGTGTCATAGCAACACCGCAGCTTATGACTGCTGCTGCTTTAGAAATTTGCCTTGGAGTCCGTAGGAAATTTCCATTTTGACTAAGCGACGCGGAGTCTTCCAGCTGCCAAAGGGTTGGCTGAGTATTGTACGCGACTTTTATTTAAATTTATCATTATGTATCTATGTTATTGTGTTTTTTTTTCTAGTTTTATTTCTACTAATTCTTCAAAGGAAGTCCTTCTTATACATATAACACGCACACATCACTTGAAGTGGTGCCATAAACTCCAAGCAAACGAAACTCCCTTCAGCAACATTTGCTTCACATATGGAACTTTGGGGGATATGCATGCATGTTGCTATGCATATATGTTCATATATATTTATGAACATTTGAATGCTTATGCTTGGCTTTATTTCTGTGCAACATATTTTGGCGGCATCCATTCGGGCCATCTCTGGTTGACACGCAACGCGATCAGGGGGAGAATTTTTTAATTTTATTTTACATTTTTTGAGTGTTGAGCGATAAATTGCCACATATGGTAAGAATTATTGGACGAATTAAGGAGAGCTGGTATTTAAAATTGAGGCATTGAGCAGCTAAATCTGTAGCTTTTCAAAATTAATATTTGTTTGCTTGTTCACTCCTCGCGGAAGCATAGCGCCTCGACAAGACTTGTCTTGCATTGGTTTCCTTAATATATTTGTTTTCTGACAGGGTAGGTGATTAGCCTGCCGCTACCAGTCCTAAGTGTTGGAAATGACCACCTGTCGTTGCTTAGGAACAACGCCTTCTCACTGCATGGAGCGCCATCTGTGTTTCACATTTTTCTGGCAGAAGGATAGCACAGATGGTAGAGGACTTCGCTAAATTTCGTGTGTCTGCGCTATTACCGCGAGTGCCCGCTTCTTCCTGCTGGCGCCACTGATGCAATGTGTAACTGTGTGTTTTTCTTTCTTTTTTTGCTTGTTTTTAGCAGCCACAATGCAAATATTGAGCAGACTTTTAAGGATGGGAAGGATAAGTTTTTGGGGTCGAGGAATGGAATTGGAGGAATTTTTTATAGAAACAGGGAATGTAGGTAGATTTGGAAACGTGCGAAGACCGTGCTTTACGTTGGATTCAAAGCCTCAACGCTAGCCTATCGAGGCCGCCAAAATTAATATACCAACTGAAAAAGAACACGGGAAGTGGAATCTGAATGTATTGAAATTTACTCGTGGATGACTGCTTGAACGAATCACGCGTAGAAGTTTAGTAACTGCAGACAAAAGTGGTAAAAATGGAATTTTTTAAAATACGACAAAAAAATAAAATAAATACGACAATAAATAATTGGCGCATATACTTCTGTTAGGTATTTGGTCGAGCTCCTCCTCCTATTTGTGGCGTGCGTCATCTTGTTCTTCCACAAATGGAGGGACCTACAGTTTCAAGTCGACTACGAACGGCAAATGATTTTTATGAGGTGCTTTTTCATGGGTTAAATACACTCGGCTTTTTCATTCACGAACCTATGCATTTCCAAATAGTAGTTACGCACGACCTATTCGGCTGCACTGTGGGATACAGTATTTAAACAGAGAAAACTCCATTCTAAAAAGAGAAAATTCCACTCAATGGCACCGCTGCGTTCAAAGTGAAAAATCAGAGCGAGGAGTCAACAGCTTTGATGCTGTTCATGGAGCCAATACAGCAAAGGATACAATAGCAAAGCAGTGGTTCCCTGCCCTCAAATATCTGGGCACTATTTTCAATGCTAGGCTAACATTTAAGCCACATATTGAGTATGCAGTAAAGAAAGACGAGAGAGTACGAGGGGTGCCTTTTATATGTCGGGATTTGGCAACCCTGGTGTTGCAATCTGGCAACTGACAGCTGTATCGCAAAGTTTGACATTTTTTGACTTTTACGTACTCAGAACGTTTTGAAATACCAGCGCTATTTATGTTGCTTACAGTAACTTAAAAGATTCATCTCGGTCCAAAAATGGAATTAAATCGTGAACATTTTCGTGCGATTATTTTTTACAACTTTCGACGTGGATGAACTCAGCAACATTGCATGGATGAACTTAGTTCATTTTTTGGCGATGAAGCTCCATCAAGGACCAGTGTTTATCGGTGGTATGGTGAATTCAATCGTGGTTGTAGTTCACTCCAAGAAGAATTTCGTGAAGGTCGTCCTAAATCAGTTGTTGTTCCGAGAACCATTGATGCTGTGCGCGAACTGATTTTGCAAGATCGTCATGTGACCTATCGTGAAATTGAGACAATCTTAGGCATTAGTGGGACCAGCATACATTCAATATTGCATAAACATTTGACTGTCAAAAAAATTTGTTCGCGTTGGATCCCACACAATTTGTCAATCGCTCAAAAAAGGGCTCGTGTCAATTGGTCGAAGGAAATGCTCAAAAAATACGATCGCGGGGCTTCGAAACACGTCTATGACATCGTGACAGGAGATGAATCATGGATTTACGCGTATGAGCCCGAAAGTAAACAGCAGTCGACTGTATGGGTGTTTCAAGATGAGCCAAATCCAACAAAAGTTGTTCGCGCACGAAGCACTTCCAAGCAAATGGTCGCCTGTTTTTTCGGAAAAACTGGACATGTCGCAACCGTACCACTAGAACAACGCAGAACAAAAAATTCTGAGTGGTACACAACCATCTGTTTGCCAGTTGTCTTCCAAGAAATTAAGAAAACCAATCGCCAAAGACGGATCACTCTTTACCAGGACAATGCGAGCTCTCACACATCGGCTCAAACAACTGCATTTTTGAGCACCCAAAACATCGAATTAATGGGTCATCCGCCGTATAGTCCTGACTTGGCACCGAATGACTTCTTTTTATTCCCGTACGTAAAAAACAAACTGAGAGGTCAACGTTTTTCGACACCTGAAGACGCGGTTGCGGCATTCAGAATGCATGTTTTGGAGGTACCTCATCCAGAGTGGCAAAAGTGCTTCGACAATTGGTTCAAACGCATGCAAAAGTGTATAGATCTTCATGGAGAATATTTTGAAAAACAATAAAGTGATTTTCGATGATTAAAATTTGTTTTTGTTCTCTAATCCCGACATATAAAACCCTTTGACATATTTTTACAGGTGACGATCAGCGCGAGAGAGATTTTCGTTGCCCGTTTGGCTGCCAGTTACAAGCCTACCTGGGGTGAGTGGTGAGTAGGGTGGTGAGAGATCAGACTGGCTTTTCCGATTTGGACGTGACTTTCACATATTTCTATTATAGCTGACGACTTGATCTTGATCTTGATCTTTCTATGAATTTATGGGCATAAAAAGGCCAAACCCAGTTATATAAAGGTCAGACCCGTTTGACCAACCGAAGGCTTTAAAAAAGGTGTCCAACAGAAGGTTAATCTAAGTATCAGGTCAGTCCTTAAGTTCATGCGTTTTTTAAAGGTAGATTTAAAATTAATAAAAAAGATGTTTAAGGTATTTTTTAATCAATAATATATTTTCCTTCATTATTTACAATGTCTTCCCAACGTTTAGGCAAATTTTTAATTCCCTAGTCAAAATATTGTTTGTCCTTAGAGCCAAAATACGCTTCGATATCCCTTTTTATAACTCCTTTTGAGGAGTAGCTCTTGTTACTCATGTGGGATTGAAGTCCGCGGAAAAGGTGATAATTGCAAGGTGCAATATCCGCAGAGTTTGGTGGATGCGGCATTAGCTCCCATCCGAGCTCGTTCAGCTTGCCTAATGTTTGCTTTGCGGTATGAGGTCTTGCGTTGTCGTGGCGTCTATTCACTAAAGACGGTCGATTTTTGGTAAGTGCCTCATTCAGGTTAGCTGATGGGAATAATAATCTGCAGTTATCGTCTGGTTTGGTTCCAGAAGTTCATAATAAACAATACCGGCCATATCCCACCAAATAGACAGAAGAATCTTCTTGGGGTGAAGGCCATCTCTCTTCACTCTCTGCTGAAGGTTGGCGACGGAAAGTCTATGCGGAACCCATTTTCCCAGCTTTGAAACCTTTCCCAAATGAACCAGGTGCCTGTGAACTGTTCCATGCGATGAATTTAACCTCTGAGCTATCATATCGACTGTCGAATTTGGCTCAGCTTCCACGAGTTCGAGCAAGGCGTCAGAGTTAAAGACTTCAGGACGATCAGCGCGCGGGGCATCCTCCACGTCACAGTTACCACTTCGGAATTTTGAAAACCACTTTTGCGCAGTCCTTACACTCACGGTATCCTCGCCGTGAACAGTGTTTATTTCTGCAGCAGCAGTTGTTGCATTTTTACCACTTTTATTAAAAAAATACAAATATGCCTCTTCCGCGAATAATTGTTTGTGCAAAAATCGTACAAAAGTGAAATTATGGGTAAAATACGCACGAACTTATGGACTGAACTGATATATTGATCAGGTACGTAGCTCATATCCTCAACAAAGGAAATCATTTACTTTGAGCTACTCTCTAGGCGAGCCCCACATACCAATAACTATCCCGATTGAAGCAAGCGGTCGACCACTTATGGTCAGAATTGGTCACCTAAGTGGAATATTTTATGTTCCACGAAAGTTGTTTAGCTGAAAAATGCTTACAAAAAAAAATTTCATTGTGTGCAAAAAATCTTTAAAAAAATCAGTGTTAAATTCGGTTAAAATCAATTAAATTTTTTGCTGCGAAGAAGTTGGCAGAGTTTTAAAAATAAAAAAAATCAAAATGTACTTCAAATCAACTAACTTTGCAAATATTTGCAATAAACTACATACATACAAACATACCTATACACATACATAAATATAAACTGGAAACCATTTATGTTTTATTATTGTCAACATTTGCCAGCAAAAGTAAGGATAGATTAAGAAACTGACCGACCACAAACCAGAAATGCATAAAACCAACAACAATCAAGCATAAAAATATGCAATAACTGTATAAATGCAATAAAATCTGAAAGCACTTACACGTGTGGGTGTGAGTGTGTGCGTGTGTGCGAGCGTACGTAGGTGGGCTGAGGCCTAAATAAATAATGCAATTCCTGAGCTGGACACACTGGATTACTTGGCTTATAAACATATAAATTTGTGTGTGTATGAGTTAGTGCGAAGCGTGCTTATATGAATGTGTGCATTTACACATATAATACATATATGTATGGGTGCATAGACACTGGAGCGCTGCATGAATAAACGGGTGCTCGTTTGTTGTCTACTAAGCTGTAGATCCGCCTGGACTGGACAGGATATGCATGTAATATAAATGCAAGCAATGTGTACGTATGTGTAGTCATATATGTGCATGTGTATGTGTGGGAGACTGAGCACATCCTGCTTATTACATCAAAAATTACAAAAGGTGCTTCCGTTAAGGATTTCTAGTAACAACAAACCACAAGAAGTAAAAAACAAAAATAAAATCAAATAAGAAGAAAATAATCTAAGCAATGAAATCACACACACGCACACACACACAAGTATACATTACCTATTATACACAAGTATTTGTAGTTGTTTTGTGAAGAGTCGAATGTTTTGTAAACAATTTTTATTGCATGCCACTTTCCTATGCGACATTCAGCATAGAATTCGACAACAACAATTTGCAAAACACACACTCACGCGTGCATATGTATGAATGTATGGAGTTATCGTTTTGAAACCGAACTGTTTTGTATTTGTATAAGGAAATTTAAATGGTTTATGTTCGCAAAAACACACACATACACGCATGCACGCTTAAGCAAACTGAAATAAATTCGAGTACTTTCACATGTCCTGCATATTTGCGGACGAAAGTAAGAGTTTTGTAGTGAGACATATACAGTAAATATATATATATGTGTGTACGTGTGTATGTGCGCATAAAGTGCAACTGCTCGTGCGAGAATGTAGCAGCCTTCAAGGGGCTGTTCGAAAAAAAAAACACACGCAGCTTCAGCACAATTGAAATCCTCTATGTTTACATTCTAGTTGAAGGGTTGAACACTTGTGTGGGCGGCAGGATGCTCCTCACCGGATGTGTTCTGGTCGAGGTGGGATTAGGTCATTCTTTGAAGAAGAAAAACACGAAAAATGGGGCTTGCCGATGACATCAGCAAATAACCGAAAGGGTAAAAAACAAACAACATAAAGTAACACACATGCAAACATATCCTGCTAAAAAGTGGGTGACTCGTTTTTAAAAAGAGTATTCCGGAACTAGTTGCTATGGGTACAATTGGGTATTAATGCGGTCATTTTGGGCCACCTCTTTGAAATGTGAAAGTAAATAAACTGTGATGAAAACATAAATAATTACTGTATACTCAGTTTTCTTTTTACATGATTTTTTTTACGCGTATTTGATTCAATACGAGTTTAAAAGAAAAAAAACTTATTTTTTTTTAACACGATTTTCAATATTTTATGAATTTTTCTTGAATCTCATTCTACGCATGTCCAAAGTTTTTAAATTAGTCTCAGGAAAAGTCTCTAAGTCTAGGTGGACTTTGCTCTCTTAGTTTAATAATTTGCTTCTTACAATATATTTCATGAATTAAAATGTATAAGCACGAAATAAATTCTTGGTAACGCTTAACGAAATCGAATATGCGATAAAAACTTTGAAGAACAGAAAAGCACCTAGCCATGACAATATCACAAATGAAATGCTGAATTATGGCGGAATACAGCTTGAACAAGAGCTTATAAAACTTTTCAATATCATCTTGAATCACGAAGAAGTTCCATCAGAATGGAAAACAAGTATAACAATCCCGATCTTTAAGAAGGGGAAAAAAGACGACGATAATTACCGCGGAATAACGCTCCTGCATTCCACCCAAAAGCTTTTCACAAAACTCCTACCATCAAAATTACAGCCATACCTACACGGACAAGTAGAATAGCAAGGATTTCGTAAAAACCGATCAACAACAGATTGCATTTTTATCCTACAGCAAATAATGGAAAAATCAATTGAGTTCGATTGTCCAGCCTTCATGTTTTTTGCTGACCTTAAAAAAGCTTTCGACCGAGTCAGGCTGTCGTCGACGTCTTGGAAATTTTAGAAGATAGAAAAGTTCATTGACAAATTGTTGAAGTCATTAGGAATCTCAATACCAATTGCACAACTAAAGTTATGGTAAATGAGAAATTTACTAACAGTATAGAGAAATTTACCCACAGGAATACGACAAGGGGATTCATTAAGTCAGCAACTTTTTAATATAATCATAGATAAAATTATTTCTGAACTTAACCAACTTCAAGGCTACAAATTAAACAATCAAAACATTACAATTATTTGCTATGCAGATGATGCAGTTTTAATTGCTGATAGTGAAGATAATCTTCAAATGCTCTTGCACCATTTCGTTACTACTGGATTGAAATTTAATATGGAAGTTTCAACTGCAAAAACAAAATTAATAATAATATCTGAGGAACCCATAAGGTGTAAGCTAGAAATTAACCAGAACATTATAGAACAAGTAATGCAATTCAAATATTTGGGAATAGATGTAACGAATGATCGGAAAATCGTCACAGAAGTGAGAAAAAGATGTACAAATGGGGCAAAAATATCAGGTTTTCGGCGAGACATCATATCAGAGTAGCTAAATTCAAGCTAATGACTAAGCAATTCCAGTTCCTCTCTATACAGTCTATAAGTCTAGTTTGCATGAAATGAAGTTGGAGTCTAAGGCCTTGAGAGCTTCCGGACTGTCTGAAAAGATAGCTACTCTTGCACCAACTTCCTTGCAGAGTTTTAGTGATTTACATGATTCTCTGAACGCTAACAGTTCTGCCTGGAACACGCTGTAAATCGAATTGAATCGTCAGGAAATCGAATTGCTGAGATATGTTGAGCGGCTCCAAATGGAAGCCAGATACCACAGCACAGTTCATTTTAGAATCGTCAGTGTAGACTTCAATATCGTATCTTCCAATCACCTTCCCTTTGCCCCATTCGGCTCTCGGTGAAAAATGCACCGTAAAGTCTTTCTTCAAGTTAAAGTCGAGAACTGTGTAGTCTGATTTGTTTTTGAGCAACGAGCGATTGTTTTTATATGTAAGTCTAATGGTAGTAGATGGGTTAGTACATTGAACGCTTCAGTAGGACTGGTGCTATGCGCTCCTGTAGTTAAGATAAACGGTGTTCTTTGTATCTCATTCAGCTTGGCTTGGCTGTATTTCTTTTATATTGAGCCATAGTATAAATTTTGAATTTCGAAACCGATTAGTCTCACTTCACATCCGCTCGCGTACAATTAGTCTTTTCATTCCACAGCTTATATGGAAAATACATATTTCCACTAAACTTAAGGTACTTCGAATCAAACTCCGAAATCTCTGCTGGTTACTTAATCGAAATTCTCATATTTCTTTCTAAAGTAAGCTCTTACTCTACTCAGCCATCTTGAAACCCATATGGACCTAGGGCATACAACAACTGGGGAACTGCAGCTAGATTATATTAGATTTGTTGGGGGTTGGGCAAGTCCAAGCACTCAGACAGGAAACCATTTTACTACAACCGGATAGATTTCAGTAGACAAAATAGAGATATAGGACAGATAAAATGTTACCACCCACGGAACGGAAAAAATAGTTTGAGGTCACACTTCCACAAATCTTTTGTATTCATTGATGAATCTTAAGAGATCCGGAAGAGGAAGAGTATGAACTTTATCCATAGTCAGTATATCGCAACCCAATATTCTAAGTCTCATTGTGGAAAACGCCTGCCCTGCAGTGTCGTCATCCTCAGGAGAGGATAGCCATATCGGCCCCCATGGCAGCCATATACTGACCACAGGCATTGTGCCCTGTGATTATACCCACCAGTATTCTCAGGTCCTTTCTGCTGAGTTTTAGAAGAAAGGTCGCTATTGTCTTGTTTGGTTCTTTCACAAAACACTTGGCTACTCTGCACGAGTTCAACCCACACCAACGTCCTGTGTGGGTAGACCTCATAAAGCCGTCAGCGACACTGCAGTTAACTCTAACGACGAAATACTCAAAAAGTTCCAGTCAAAAACCCTAAAAATTACAACATTACCATCGCAACTGCCCAAATAAATTGTGATCTCAAATTTCACAGAATAGGTGAAGAAATAGAAAAGCTTATCACATCACTCAATATAAGATTCCAATCGCACCCAAACCCTTTAAATGAAGAAATAACTCTCAATCCGATCTACTTTTACAGACTGAAGAGGAAGTCTATAACGGATTTGTTACGCTAATAAGCAAAAATTTAGAAATGGATGCATGTCTGGCATAAGGTTCTGGTTTTAAGTACAAGTATTGCTGAATGTATAATAAAAAAAAACAGATTTCAATAAATAAATGGATTAAAAAAATTCCACAGTGACACACAGACACATTCCAAAACAAAAGGCAACAATTCATTCGCATGGTTCTCTGCTTCTGACACCGAACATATCCTGAACAAGCCGCATTTTTGGCGGGGTAACTACTACACATAAAGTACATATGTATGCGCTGGTATGGGAATATCACGCACGGAGGGGAGAATAGCAAAGAATTTAATTTTATTTGCATTTAACAAAAATATAATTTCTCAAAATGTTTCTGCAGTATTTGAGGAATTTTCATTTAGTATTCTTGTTTTTTTTTACTGTATTTGCTCAGTGAATTTTTAATTCATTTACCAACTTTTCAAATATTTGGGTATGGGAATAAGTCTCCGTTCTTTCTTAGCCAAAGTTACGAATTATTTAAACAATAAAATAATGCCAACTTTACTCCATCTTTCAGGCAGCACACGGACTCCTCTGACGGAAAATTCGAGTTCTTTTGACTTGATTCACTCATTGAGCCAGTTTGCGATGCTCTCGTAAGGAGTGAACCGCTCTCCAATAAGGACTGACTGCGTTGATCGCAACTGATGGTAATCCGAAGGTGGAATGTCTGGGCAATACGGCGCGTGGGATAAGATTTCCCAATTCTGTCCCTCTAAATATCTCTGGACTGGTTTCTCAACATGTGACCTGGCGTTGTCATGCAGCAAAAACAGTTTGTCATGTCCACCGTCCCATTCTGGCCGCTCTTTCTTTGCATATAACGGCCGGCTCTCAAAGTTTTCTATACGCCACCAACTGGTCGTA
>JAYXIM010023613.1:0-29263 GCA_037575425.1 Anastrepha fraterculus | reverse complement strand
ATTCCATCATGAAAATACAAGACCACCCACATCTTTAGCCACTCGGCAAAAATTGCTGGAGATTGGTTGGGATGTTTTGCCACATCAACCATATAGTCCTGACCTTGCACCATCTGATTGCTTTTTGTTTCGATCTTTACAAAACTCCTTCAATAGTAAAAATTTCAACAATGACGATAATTTCAAATCATACCTGATTCAGTTTTTTGCTAACCAGAAGCTTTATGAACATGGGATTATGATGCTGCCTGAAAGACGGCAAAAGGTCATTGATCAAAGGGGCAATACATTACAGAATAAAGTTATTTATAAATAAATAATTGGCGCGTACACTTCTGTTAGGTGTTTGGCCGAGCTCCTCCTCCTATTTGTGGTGTGCGTGTTGATGTTGTTCCACAAATGGAGGGACCTACAGTTTCAAGCCGACTCCGAACGGCAGATATTTTTATGAGGAGCTTTTTCATGGCAGAAATACACTCGGAGGTTTGCCATTGCCTGCCGAGGGGCGACCGCAATTAGAAAAATGTTTTTATCCATTTTGCTTTCACCGAGATTCGAACCAACGACCTCTCTGTGATTTCCGAATGGTAATCACGCACCTACCCATTCGGCTACGGCGGCCTAAAGTTATTTAGTTCCATGAAAAAATTGTCTTTGATTTTCTAAAAAAATCTGGAATTACTTAGTTGTCAAGCCAATAATTGTTGCCCAGCATCAATTTCGGACGGACCTGTTAACTTCAAGTATTGGGAATCTGATCTCGAGACCCCGACAGCGACATATGCTTCAGTAATCCTTGTCAATTCAATAAAAGTCTACTTGTAACTATTAAGGCAATGTCGCCTAAGTAAGTCATCACTTTCTACCGCTACTTCCAATTTCTTTGATTGAGCTGTTAGCGGTTACATTACACAATAGCAGTAATTTAAGATTTGTCCCTAACTGAGAATTTTCTTAAAGAGAGCATTTATTTCCTGCCAAAAATAATATCTAAAACCAAAAGTGTTGCTGTTTGATTATTTAACCAATCTTTTTAGATGAATACTAATAAACGGTGCATAAATGTGAAAATGTTATTATTATTCACTTCCAAAATAATCCTCTTGTGCCTATCTTTCCTTTAGTATGAAACAAATCAATCTTGAGAAAAGTACCATCAATATCAGTTACGTAGCTAGGTAGGTAAAGGTAGTTCTCATCCGAGGCTTTGTTGCTGTTTTCATTGGGGGGGGGGCGCTTTTTAAGTGGCGGGTCCCAAACCCAGCGCACAACCAGCTATCCTGGAATGCTTCGCCTTCTCACGTTAGCTCACTCCCGAACGGGTGTTCGGAAGCTACCCAGAGGATACGTGGGCTAATCCCGGACGTTGTGAGCTGCTTAAACCATCTGCAGAAGAATCGTCCTGGCCACTCCCAAGTGAATGGCGATCAGTAACTTTCCCCACTTGCGTGGACTTCTACACATGGAACCACCCTCCTACATTGGACTAAGTAGGCAACTGAGTAGTAAAGTCCTCTCTCGACGAACAAAACTAACACTCTACAAGACTCTCATCATGCCCGTCCTAACATATGGCGCAAAAGCTTGGACGATGACAACATCCGATGAAGCGATGGTTGGAGTGTTTGAGAGAAAGATTCTGCGTAAGATGTTTGGACCTTTGCACGTTGGTAACGGCGAATATCGCAGACGATGGAACGATGAGCTGTATGAGCTTTATGGCGACATAGACATAGCGCAGCGAATAAATATCCAGCGACTACGTTGGCTGGGTCGTGTCGTCCGAATGGATACAAACGCTCCGGCGTTGAAAGTATTCGATGCGGTACCAGCTGGTGGTAGCAGAGGAAGAGGATGGCCTCCTCTTCGTTGGAAAGATCAAGTGGAGAAGGACTGGCGCACTTTGTTAAACTCGGCCAAAATCGCGTAAGCGGTTATCGCGCCAATTAAGAAGAGGAGAAGGTAGGTAGATCTGGTAGCTGCCAATATGACACACTTGTCGTAGATCCCTTGTGATACCACTAGAGTTTCTTCCTTTATATCTTTTAAACGATCCTCTTTTGATTATAGCATGTTCTGCAACAATCGTAGTATGGAGCTCCCAGCATTCAAGCATGGTTACCTGTTAGGCAATGACCGCTTAATACATTTATCAAAGTTCTTGTTATCTCTCTGTTAAGTTTTAGCAGGCATTTTTTAACGACCACTGTAGAGTGTCGGCATTGTCAATTTGCTTAATTTGCGTTAGTTTTTGCTATTTTGAATTTATTGCTTTAATGTTTCTCTGTCTATCAGTAATTTACAAGTTACTTTGGGCATGTTTATCAACTCTTCAATTGAATTGAATTCGATTGAATGGTGTGGGTTGTGCCTTTTCTGACAAGTTCATCTGCTATACAGTTTCCTGCTATATTTCTATGACCTAGCACCCAAATTAGGTTTAAATTGAAATACCGGGATAAGTCGTTTAAGCGTTTATAACATTCCATGACAGTTTTTGCCGAGTGCGTTCTGATTAAATGACGACTTTTCATCTATTTGTGGAAAAACATCAAGACGCATCTCACAAATAGGAGGAGAAGCTCGGACAAACATCCAAAAATGGTTGTAAAAAAGAATTTCCTGAACTTATTACCGCCTTATGGCTAAACTATCTTTACCTTTGGTTCAATTTAGACGACCCATTCAACGAGACGCCACCTAGATCATGTGGATGGATCCCCTAAGGGCAACTATTCGGCAACTATACAATGTGAAAATATTCTTGAAGCATCACGAGCAATATGATAACGGCACTTCAAAAATTGAGAGTTCTCATTAGTATAATCAATAATTATGAATTTGTTGGTTAATCAGTGACGTTGTTTAAGCTCTAATGACAGCTCATTGTTTTAATCAAATGGACCTTTTGAAAGCTTCACGAATTTATATGTACCCTCTATTCCAAAAAAAACCAACTTTTTGCAAATACGAGTATAATGCAATACCATTATTTACAATTAATACCCGCATATGTAAATTCTTAAACATAAAATAGCTAATAAAATGCAACGTCTGTAACAGCCTTTATTTAGTGTAAACAAGCATAAGCCTATCAGCCCGTCCAGCAGACCATAAAAATTCGGCAAATTCTGATTAACACATCTGATTTTTAGTCAAAATTTTTAAGCTTACACGTTTCTAGTCGCTTCAATTTTAATGCGAGCTTCAAGTGGCTCAAAATTCTAGTTAATTCTTGCCATTTTTTCGCTGAGGTGTTGCGTATTTTCTTCCATATAAAAAAATATTTGTATACATAAATA
Organism: Anastrepha fraterculus; assembly: GCA_037575425.1. NCBI lineage: Eukaryota > Metazoa > Arthropoda > Insecta > Diptera > Tephritidae > Anastrepha > Anastrepha fraterculus. The sequence goes on along the minus strand of JAYXIM010023613.1, from coordinate 25,961 downwards.
ACAAAAAACAATTATAAAGAAATAAATAAATATTCTGAGCTTATTAGTGTGTAGTATGATTATAAGTCGGATATGCCTTAACATTAATATTCATAAACATTTTGTTTTGGTTTTTAATTTATTGTCCACTTATGCATTCACTGTGCTGTGCCGCTTAAATAGAGTATCATATTTCTTAAAAGGTTCATTACACTTGAAAGTAAACGCAAACATAGCTAACGTAATTATTTTATGTGCGGCGCGTGAATGCTAGAATCATATTACACAAGTAAACACCGAAAAATTGTTATTGGCTTGCATTGACAAAAATTACTATAAAAACGCTTGTACGTAGTATGTAAGACACAAGAAAGAAAACAATCGTTTCACAAGCTGGATGCCTAGCTTGAAATGATACAATTCCAATAAATATATTTAAAATTAAAAACAATACATTCTTTCAAACATTTATAACTTTACAAGTGTGCGATGTATTTTTCTTTTTCTTTTTTTAATCACAAAGTGCACACCTCCAATTCCAAAAAAAATGAAACCTTTTGCAAATTTTGTTTAATATTTTTTTTTATTTTTTGTACTAATATTTTTTATTAGTCACTGAATACGAATGTAGTGGTGTTTTTAGCAAATAACAAATAAATTAGTAAAATTTAAGATTTTCTCAAATATTTTTAACCAAAAATAATATTTTTTAAGAATATATTACTCCAAAAAATGAGGACAATAATATACCCTATAAGAGCCATCCATATAAAGCAAAGTCGCGCACTTTGTATAAAATTTGTAAAAATTCGTTAAAAGTTAAAACATTTTATTCAGAATTTTTAGAAAACGTTCGGGTATGCATTTTCATAGATCATTGAGTTTTGGTACAAAAAAACGCAAGTTTCAATTGGTTCAAAAATTGCGTTGATTTTTCACAATTTTTTTTTTTGTCGAAGGTGTTGGGTTCTTCTTCCATATAAAAAAATGTGGAGTAGGCGTTAAATGGAGAAAACACTTAGGAGCGTGTTCGAAAAAAATTCTAAAATATCAGTGTGCTTTTACCTATGAAACTTGCACTTGAGCTATAACAAAATTCATCAATATGTTTATTATACCAAAATATCAAAATTTAATGACCCATAAAATTGCATGCTTGAAATTTTTCAGAAATTTTGAATATAAAGTTTGAAATTTTGCGGAATTTTTTAAAATTTTGTACCAATTTTGAATTTTTTATAAAACAAAATAATAATTTAAGTTTATATTAGGTACGCAACTAAGTTCGCGCTGTTTGTCAATAGATGCCGCCAGTAGTGTGTGCAAGTCGATTCTAACATAACCTAAACGTCATAAACAAAGCTTAGACATATGGTTAATAAACTGCTTCAACACATTAGAGATTTTGTTTTGGCATCATATACTTTTGGTTTTGTGAAAATATTGGAATAATCGTCATTTGCGGGAAGTGTTGATTTTCCTCTTTCATTCGAAAAAACGGCGGCTGAAGCGCAGCGTGAGCTACACAAAGTTTATGGATATGCTGCTTTAGGTGAAACAACGTGCCAAGATTGGGTCCCTCGCTTCAAAGACGGTGATTTTAATGTTGAATACCAAAAACCTTCGAAGACGCTGAATTAGAGGCATTGCTCAATGAGGATCCGCGACAAGCGCAAGAAGAGCTTGCTTCAGTATTAGGAGTTACCCGCTAATCCATTTCCAAGCGATTGCATGGTTTGGGAATGATTCAGGAACAGGGGACTAAGGCTCCCTATGAGTTAAAACCAAGGATTGTTTAACTTCGTTTTTTCGTCTGGGAACAACTGCTCCAGCGGCAAAAAAGGAAGGGTTTTCTTCATCGCATCGTGACGGGTGATGAAAAATGGATTCATTACAGCAATCCAAAGAAAATAAAGTCATGGGGAGTGCCCGGCCATGCTTCTACGTCGCCGCCTCGGCCGCATATTCACGCTGCGATAGTTACGCTATGTATTTGGTGGGACCAATGAACTGTTATGAACTGTTAAAACCAAGCGAAACCATCACTGGGATCGGTATCGACTTCAATTGATGCGTTTGAGCCGAGCACTGCGCGAGAAGCGGCCGCAATTCGCGGAGAGGCATAAAAAAGTGATTCTACAGCATGACAACGCCTTGCCAAACCCGTTACAACCTACCTGGAAACACTTAAATGGGAAATCCTACCCCACCCATCATATTCTCGAGATATTGCGCCGTCCGATTATCACCTGTCCCGATCGATGGCACATGGTCTAGCAGCTCCATTCATATGAAGACATCAAAAAATGGCTTGATCCGTGGATAGCCTCAAAAGATGAACAGTTTTACAGCGACGGTATACGAGATTTACCAGAAAGATGGGAAAAAGTAGTAGCCAGCGATGGGCAATGCTTTCACTGATTCACTTGTAACCATTTTTTCAGAATAAAATTGTATTTTCATCAAAAAACAGCGCGAACTTAGTTGTGCACCTAATAAAATAATAATTGAAGTTAAAAAGTATATAAATAAAATGTATATATAGTTGGCAGTTCATATCAGCTTCTAAAAAAAATTAAAATGCATTCCTCAAACGAGTGGCTCAACCTGTCAAAATTTAATTATTATTATCATTGTCAGTGCCTCTTTGCCAAAGTGAAATATTGCATAATGTGATCATTTCTGTAAACAAATTAAATCTGCGAATTAATTAGAAATCTACGAGTAAATATTTAGAACAATTGATAAGAGAAAATAACATTAAAGCGCACTTATTGAGATAACCGTACACTTTAGTATGCAGAACTAGCAAATTGCGACATATTTATGAAACTCAGATTATTCTAATATGAGATTACGTTAAGATTTTGAATGCAATCACGACCTAATAAATATGCGCATACCTTAGCAGATTTGCCCAAGACAATTAGAAATAAAAAAGTTTACCAACCTACTGCCAGATTACACCCTGTGCTCTGTGCTCTTCACAAATTAATAAAGAATTGAAAATAATGAAGATTTATAACTGACAGCCGACAGCTTTTTGGAATTCCGAGTATAACTTGGCGAAACAAAAGGCGTGGCCACTGGCCAGCAGCTATGTCCACTTGGCAAGTTCATTTCGAAATTCGACAATTATGCCAAAAGAGAGCTTTTTATTTGGGACACAGAGCACAAGAATTATGATGAATATTAAATTTTGATGAAAGATAATATTAAGTGAACAGAATGGGACTATATGTATACATACTACAATAATATATGTACAATATATACAAATGTACATTAGGGTCATCATCCTCATTTCCTTGATCTCCCATCGGTGCGTAGGGCCTCAGTGCATTGGGTTGACGGAATTATAAAATTCCTTATATTGTAAGACTTTCGCTAATATATTGCGGAAAATATAAAAATTTAAGAGAGCTAGACCGATTTCAATTAATTTTAATTTTTTCAAAAACCAATTTTTTTTATGAACATTTTTTTTTTCAAAAATCATTTTTTTTATAAATTGAACTTTTAAAATATTTTTCTAAACAATCTAATCAGATCAAAACGAATTGATCAATTAGTTTTTTTTTCAAAAATCAATTTTTTTATAAATAAAATTAAATATTATGTTTTAAGAAGTCCGCTAATATATTTCAGAAAAATATAAAAAATTAAGTGAGCTGGACCGATTTCAATTAAAATAATTTTCTTTTCTTCCACTTTTTTTTTATGAAATTTTTTTCAAAAATTAATATTTGTTTATAAATTGAACTTTTAAAATATTTTTCCATAAAATCAAATGAGATCCAAAAAAAATCAGATCAATTAATGTTTTTTTTTTTCAAAAAACTCAGATCAATTAAATTTTTTTTTTTTCAAAATAAATTTTGTGTTTAATTGGTTTTTAAAATAAAACTTTAAAAATATGTTTTCCAACAATCAAATCAGATCAAAGCAAATTAGTCAATTAATTTTTTTTTTTTCAAAAATCAATTTTTTTTATATAAATAAAATTATATACTATATTTTAAGACGTCCGCTAATATATTTCGGAAATATATAAAAAATTAAGTGAGCTGGACCGATTTCTATTAATTTTCTTTTTTTCAAAATTAATTTTTTTTATGAATATTTTTTTTCAAAACTGATATTAGTTTATAAGTTAAACTTTTAAAATATTTTTCCAAAAACTCAAATCAGATCCAAAACAAAATCAGACCAATTAATTTTTTTTTTTAAAAGAAATTTTTTTAATGAGTTTTTAAAAAGAAACTTTTACAACATTTTAGTGATCTAAAGCAAAAATAAAATGCTTTGCTCTTGCTGTTTTTGCTCTACAGCTACCGCGTTTTTGTTCAATATGCCTTGACTCAGATCGCACAAGAATTTAAGCTTAAAAGATCTGCATAAAAATGTAGAACAATTTGTGATTGTTTATCAACGAAATCAAAATAATGAAATTTGTTGATGTACTTTCACATAAATCTTAATATTGTTATATACTTTTCCGAAATATTTTGGGAAAAGTTTTAGAATATAATATACATATTTAATATGTTTTTTTGTTTTTTGTTTGAATATAAAGGGATACTTCCTAATGTTTGTACTGGCATACTATGTATAACTCCAGTCTACATCTCATCCGCCTCAGCACCTGTAACTCTACTGTAGCAGCACTGCCTAAACGATCGCCGAACAGCTAAAGAGTAGTATCATGAAACTCAAGAAGAAGCACAGACCAAAAGAGAGAATAGTACTAAACAACCACCCTATGCGTACCCCAGCATCATGGTGAAACGATTTTTAGAGGTGTACTACCTAGCTGACCGTTATTCGGCTCTGAGCGAATTTGACAAATATGCCGACGTCATTCGTTTTGTGTTTCACTAAGCTAAAGCTAAATTTTATGAAATACAAAACAAATGACGTAAAATCAAAAGATTCCCTCAAAAATTTTTTTTTCACCATACCTAACGAGCAAACCTGGTAGCTATAATCTTTGCCCCAGCATGAACTATGATGAAAAACGAAATTGAGCGTCTAGCTGCGGCTGCATCGTCATCGGGGACTCGATAGCAGAATCCTGTCCGCTCATGTCACACGTACTCACACACTCGTCCAATCAGTCATTACTTAGATGGCAACGAAGTACCGTGAGTGTAGACTGCGCAGATTTTTTGGTATATCACCAACACAATCTCAATTTTTTCGAAAACAAACCGCTGTAGTTATCCCGGTAACGTCGGCCAATCAGGTGATTCTTTCAAATTCGCTGGGGGCCGGTTAACGGTCTGATATTGGCCACGCCTTCTAAAAACCTTTCTCCATGATTCATACCTATGAATCAGATGATATCACTAACCTGAGCTTTGTGGCTCCGTTATTTAATGGCATATGCTACCATATCATACAGGAATTCTGATTATTCGCACATGAGGAATGTAAGCTTAGTCTTAGATTGGATCAGCATCAGCTTTAGCCTTTATGTAAATGCCAGATGTATACCTATGAAACCGGAGTTGCGTTAATCAAATGTTTTAATTTTTTAAATTTTCATTTTGAAAACATTTTTTTACTTCTTCTAACATCTAGCAGTTCCGAGTGGTAAACATTTCTCACAACAAAACCTTTTCCCTCAACTAATTAAGCCGATTTTCTTCAAATCTCGATATGCGAGCAGAAATTTATTTTTATGTCTCTAAAACAAGGAGAAACTGTAAAGGTGCTGGCTTACTTGCTTCGTTTTGACAACTGCCAAAAAAAATAAATTAGAAACATTCTGTAGGGGAAAATGGGGAGTTGTGAGACACAGGGAGTTGTGAGACATTGTTACCTTTCGGCATTATTCATTTGTTTACATTCGATTTTAAGTGTCAACAAGTGTTCTCGATGCGATCTCACTTTTCAGCTAGCATTGGTCATATTTAAACGCATTCGACGCGTCTCTCCAGTTACTGTGTTTTGGAATTTCTCGGTAAGTTTTTTTCATCATTTGTTTTGCGATACATGCGATCAGTTGTTGAAGCAAATTGCAAATGTTAATATATACAAATTATTAATTGTCCTATTAGGTTTGAATTTACACATTCACTTGGGCATGAACGTTCGATGTGTTTATGACTACGCGGCCATTTATAAAAAAAACGATTTGGGGAGTTGTAAGACAACAAATGAGGGGAGTTGTGAGACACCGTTTTTTTCGACGTTTTAACGCATCTTTCATAAGTACCTCGCAATATTCATGCATTGTTTCTATATATATCATGAAATTTTTGGTTAAATTTGAGTTTTTATTGTTTTAAGTTAAGCAGAAACAACTCCATTCATTGCAATGTATGCGATCGAGCTGTGCACCTAAAGTGTGCCAATTTAAGAACTGGTTATTATAGATGTTATCACTGCGAATCATCAGATTGATGGCATTGCATTTTTTATACACTTTTTTATAACAATTGTCCTTTCTTTTTTATTTTTCATCTTAATAAAGAACTAACAACTAAAATAAGTCATTTTTATTGATTTAAACCATGGTGTCTCACAACTCCCCACATTTTTGTATTTTGTATTATATTTTATATTTACTACATTATATACAATTTTAATTTTAAGGAAAATTATAGTTTTGTTAAATAGGCCATACCAATAGCTTCCAGTATTCATTGACTAAAGATTCCATCGTTGATATACGCAGAATGTTAAGATTTTGAGTAATACGGGTCCAAAAACAAAACCCGTCTCACAACTCCCCATTCTCCCTTAATATATGAAAGTTGACCAAATGACAGCTTTGATTCATGCGCTTCAAGTGCTTTAAAGGTTCGAACAGCGCTTTCAATTTCTCTTTCTGCTCTTTTCAAATTCTTGTTTTTTTTTTTTTTGCAATTATTCTGACACCATTCAAAGCAAGCATTTAGCCATGCAAGCCTTCACAGCAAGCCTGCACTTTTACAGGCCCACGCTATCGACAACAATTCATGAATTGTAAGCTCCAAAAACTCTCTAAAAATACCATAAATATTATTCTCATTTTGCAGCTACATACGTAGTTCGCGGGAGTCGAGTTGACATGAAGTTCATTCGTAGATAACCTGATGGGTTTAAAATGTTATTGATCTCGCTATTGGACATATCGATTCCGGAATAATTCCATTGTTTTTACAGTCAATCTTGAGATATTGACGAATTCCCAACTCACCTCTACCAGATAGTTGGGTAGGTGAAATGATTGAAGCGTGGTACTGGCACTCCCCAAATAGCCCTTAAGTACCGTTTTGATACCGTTATGAGACCTCCAACAGGCAGATATCTACTGCCAGCCAGCCAGAACTGTTGATGTAATGGAGAAGATTGAGGGACTTAGGCCAAAACTTGGACATTTACAGAGAAAGTACTCAACAGTCTCTTTCTCTGAAACGTTCCCACAACTTCATCGATGGGGGTTAAATACTAAGCCTAGCTTTTCACGTTCACAGCTACGAGTACGGGAATTGAATGGCGTGGAGTCCCCAGGACTATCTGAGTCTTCCTTCTATTGTACTGGGGCCAAAGGGCTTTCGAAATAGCTCATGAAGGAATAGAGCTCCATCTTGTTTGCGCATTCCCGATAAATAAGTTGTCCAACAGTCAGTGAAATACCGAAGATCAGTTAGGAGGTCTCTGAGACCAATTCTTGGCAAGCTCATCAGCAATTTCATTTCTCTCTATGTTCCTATGTCCGAACCCAAATCAGGAAAATGTTACCTGTACACCCAACAGACTTGATCTCCCTCTTACAGGAGTTAACTAATTGTGGATCTGCACCATGGCGTCGTCAGAGCTTTGATTGCGGCTTGACTATCCGAAACAATGTAAATATCTCCTTCGCTCACACGTTCCCTAAGCATTTTGCATGCCCAAAGTATAGCAAAGACTTCTGCCTGAAAAAACACTAGCAGTATTCGGCAGTTTTAAGGAAATAGATAAATTGGTGGATTTAGAGAAAATCACTTCTCCGACTTAGAGCCGTCAGTGAGGACAGAGGTGCCAGCTTCGGTGCAGAGGCATAGTTTTTCCTCTCGCTCCAATCCTACCTACTTGGAAAGATTGCCCTGGCATGACTCTCAAACTCCAGTTTGCGGATATAAGCTTAAGCCTTTAGCAGCCAGAAAGTTGACTTAAGTGAGTAGCTCAAACTGTTATTGGCAAAAGCCTCTATAGCTATAATAGATAAATAGTTCGCACTTTCAATTAACTATTTTTAATACCATTTGATAATTATAAAAGTGTTTGCCAGCTGAATGATATTAAGTATATCCACATATCACAAATCGGTGTAAGATTTTGATGCAATCTTTCCAAAAGCACTTTGCCTTTTTTTATTTTTTTCATTTACACTGCTTTCACAGGACTCACCTTTTCGTTGTTATCAACTTGTCATTCCGATAAGTGGGGAACTTCGTAGCAATGCCCGACTCCTTCCACGTTTCTATAACCATTTTTTTTGTCTCCTCAATTACTTTATTTTCTACTGAAATTGCACCAAGGATGTTTTCTACAGGATTTTGCGATATACTCCCCAATACGCCCGTTAGCAGTTTAATGTATTGAGCACCGAACGTTCAACTAAACCGACCCGATTGGTACTGAATGCAGATTGATTTTACGTAGACCATTTTAAATTGCTGATTTTCGCACTCGCCGGGGAAAATGACAAGCGATTTCTTATCAAATTAAGAAAAAAATACATAATTATGCAAATATTGCTCCTAAGTATGTATGTATGCATGTTTTTATTTATTTATTAATTTAAATCTATTAATTTGCTGTCAGTCACATTCGGCACCCTGTGAATATTTCTGGTCGGTACTTATCAGTACAAAGACCGAACTTATAAATAAACCAATGCCGATGTGCGGGTATCAGCTGGCGTCTTAATCTAAATACTGCTAAATGCATTTAAGTGTTTGTGGAAAAATATCTTCCAAAATGCTACTTAGTGTAAGCAAGTTTTAACTGTAGAGTATTTTTAGATTAACTTTTCAAAGTTTATTTCTCTTCGCGGTTTGTTCTGGATTAGAGCTTTCCGGCTGTTGTGCGAACATGATTTGGTATCATAGAATTTACTAGTTTAACTTATGTGATTTCTGCTAGTCACTGTGGTACCGGTTTACGAGCTGGGTTGGTTTTGTTTTTCACATGATTCTCGCTTATAATAAGTGCGATTCGATGCAAAAGTCATTGTTTGTCGTTTTGTAGGTATTTACAATTAGTGAAACATTAAGTGATAGCCACATGCGCGAAAATGTTCGTCAGAATTTCTTTTAAAATGCCTTCTCAGAATTTCTTCTTCAAATTTCTCTTATTTGCGCGTGTGGGCGCTCGTTTCATCAATCAACCACAAATACTTTCTACTCAAAATAGGTTTGTTCGTGTAAAAAATTATACAGTTACTTGCCAGTAACGTAATTTCCGAGAATTCGCGCTCAAAGAGAAAAAGTCTAGGAACAGCTGATAAAGTTTTGGCGGAACAAATCACAAAAACTAAAAATTTGTTCTGTTGAGCTACCTCGCATTAAATTAAAAGAAGAAATAAAGCAAATAAATGACGCCGGCCGCCGTAGCCGAATGGGTTGGTGCGTGACTACCATTCGGAATTCAGAGAGAACGTAGGTTCGAATCTCGGTGAAAGAGAAAATGAAGAAACAGTTTTTTCTAATAGCGGTCGGCCCTCGGCAGCCAATGGCGAACCTCTGAATGTATTTCTGCTATGAAAAACTCCTCATAAAAAATACCTGCCGTTCGGAGTCGGCTTGAAACACGCAAAAGGGGTGTACCCGAGAACTATGGGTGGGTCATGTAAAATTTGCTTTTTGAATCGGCTATAAAAAAAAAACTAATCAATATTTTTTCAAACTTCTTTTTTATTTTGAAGATTGAACATTGTCATTTATGAATAAAAAATAATATCGTTCAAATGACTGCCACGACTGGCTTTACAGTAGTCCATTCGATCAACCCAATTTTTAAGCACATTTGCAATTGTTTGGGCTCCAATTTCATGAATGGCAACTTCGATTTCGTGTTTTAAAGCATCAATCGTATCTGGATGGTTCGCATAGCATTTGTCCTTAACGGCTCCCCACAAAAAATTGTAAAACGGGCTTAAATCACAGCTCCGAGGCGGCCAATTGATATCGGAATTCAAAAACGTTAGCCAAAAGTTCGAGTGTAACTTTGGCAGTGTGACAAGTTGCACCGTCCTGTTGAAACCAAATGTCGTCCACGTCATCCTCTTCAATTTTTGGAAACAAAAACTCATTGAGCATGTCACGGCAACGCTCGCCATTTACTGTAACCGCGGAAGAAGAAGAAGACTCACCACTTTGGAAATAGGTTTTCAATATTTCCCTATTTTGTTCAAGCGTATAGCGTCCCATTTCGTAAATGTCAAACCTTTAAGTAAATTATGAATACATTTGACATGTCATTTGTGTTACCATTCTCAAAAAAATAGATGGTTCAAAAAGCAAACGCTATATGGCCCACCCGTATGTATACATACTCGTAACTATAATATCTTTTCTATGTCTTAAGCGTAATAGAAAGTATAAAAAGTCCCTATAAGCTTGGGTAACTAACTATAAATTGCTTTTGTCTCTATTTTACGAGTATAAAAACGAAAACTTTTATTGCGTCTTTCTCGAAATACGTCTTTTCCAAAGATAACTCAAAACATAATCAAGATATCATTTTTTCACTTAAAATTTTCATTTCTTTTCGTTAAGAATAGGTAAGTGCAAAGCGGAATAACTTATTTCAATTTATTTTCTGGTTGAGTTCAGTTGATTACAAGAGGCTGCACATTCCTTGGCGCAAATTAAAGGAGCCACGTTTGAACAGCTGTATCGCCGCCATTTTTTTTTTCAAAAAACTTTTTCTATATTTATTTAAGCATGAATATTATACATGGCGGCCTCGGTAGTCTAGTGTAAGTGCACTAGACTGCCATCCCAGAGGTTGTGGGTTCGAATCCCACGTAAAGCACGGCCTGCGTACTTTTCCAAATTTACCTACTTTCCCTGTTTCTACCTACTTTCCCTGCTTCTAAAATAAAAAAACCCAAAAAAAAAACATTCCTCCAATTCCATTCCTCAACCCCAAAAAACTAATGCTTTCCATCCTTTACATCCCTACTCCCGCTCAATAATCTGCGCATTATTTGCGTTGTGGCTGCTAAAACAAGCTAAAAAACAAAGAAAAACACAGAGTTAAACATTTCATCAGTGACGCCAGCAAGAGGAAGCGGACAGCCGCGGTAATAGCGCAGACACACCAGTTTTAGCAAAGTCCTCAACCATCTGTGCGATCCTTCTGCCGGGAAAATGTGAGACACAGGTGGCGCTCCAAGCAGTTAGAAGGCGTTGTTCCTAAGCAACGAGAGGTGGGCATTCCCAATACTTAGGACTGGTAGCGGAAAACAGATTAATGAAACCAACGCAAGACTGAGTCTTGTCGAGGCCCTGTGCTCCCGAGAGGAGTGAACAAGGAAAAAAATTATACATGTCATTTATTTAAAGATAATAAATACTCTCAGTTTTTCGCAGGAAATTATTGAAAAACTCGTTGTCTGGAGGGGCTGCACCCCCTTAAGGCTCCTTCCACCGCTGCACGTATAGCTTTTCAACTAAGTTCCACGTCTTTAAGCCATCTCTTTCTGGGGCGTCCGCTTCTTCGGCCTCCGAAAAGGCGTAATTCAACCGCTTTTTGAATTGACCTCTCCTATAGAAATTTCTGCAGTAACGTCGAAGAAATGAGGGAAACAGCGAGACTTTGTAAGGTCCTTCATTTAGACCGCTCAGTAAGGCTGGATTCCATTCGAAAACCTGATGGTTCATACACCATTTCCAAATCGGAAACGTTTAATGCTCTACTCGAAACCCATTTTCCGGGTAGTAGAACTCTCTCTGAAGCTGAGAGTGGCATGAACAATGACGGTGGCAACGGTGGAACCTCTAGGTACAGCTGGTATATTGCTAGTCAGATAGTGACAAGGGAATCGATAAGGTTTTCCTTATCTTCCTTTGAGAACTTTAAGTCCCCTGGACCTGACGGAATATATCCAGTAATGCTTAAAAAGGGAGGAGACAGGCTGATTGAGGCCCTGAAAAGGATCTTCACAGCCTGTCTTGCATTTGGTTATATACCATCCCAATGGCGACGCGTAAGAGTAGTATTTATTCCAAAACCAGGAAAAGATGACTATTCCCTAGCAAAAAGTTTCAGACCAATCAGTTTGACATCGTTCATGTTGAAAAGTCTGGAACGAGTGGTGGAGAAACATATTCGAGTGGGGGTATTGCCGAGAAGTCCACTTAGTAGAAACCAACACGCTTACCAGAGTGGAAAATCATGTGAATCAGCCTTACACGATCTTGTTAGCAAGATTGAAGCTGGGCTGGAAGCTGACGAATACACAATGGGCGTGTTCGTGGACATTGAGGGGGCTTTTGATAATGCCACTTTCGGCTCGATATGTTCTTCTGCCGAACGACATGGAGTTAATCAAGCCATTATAAAATGGATATACTCCATGCTCTCTGAGAGGCTGTTAAGCGCTGGTGGGAGCGACGACGAGCAGATCACAGTCAGGGCCAAGCAAGGATGTCCCCAAGGGGGTGTTCTTTCTCCGCTGCTGTGGTGCTTCGTCGTAGACTCCCTATTAGCGGAGATGCAGGAACTCGGCTTTCACGTCCAAGCATATGCGGACGACGTCTGTGCGCTAACATCGGATAAATCCTTAAGGAGGCTTTGCACGAAAGTGCAGAGGATCCTTGACAAAATCGATGATTGGTGCATGAGACAAGGTCTTTCCGTTAATCCGAACAAAACAACCATAGTCTTGTTTACGAGAAAACGGAAATTGGATGGACTCAGTCTTCCAACACTGAAAGGTGTGACACTTGGTCTCTCCAACGAAGTTAAATATCTAGGAGTAATCTTGGATAAGAAGCTGACCTGGGAGACACACGTTTCACTGAAGGTGAATCGTGCATTGAAGATTTTTCAGCAATGCCGTAGAGCCTTTGGCAAAACTTGGGGCCTGAAACCTGCTGTGGTCCTATGGATATACACGGCACTTATCAGACCAATCATCACTTACGCTTCTGTGGTCTGGTGGCGACGGAGCATGGTTAAGTCCACAATCCGGGAATTATACAGGCTGCAAAGAAGTGTATGTTTATGCATCACGGGTGCCATGAGTACAACCTCTGGTGATGCCCTAAATGCTATGCTTGATTTGCTCCCCCTGGATCTTAAGATACAACAGGAAGCAATAAAAGCAATGTGTAGACTCCATAAATATGGTTTCTGGCACGAAGATGGAACTACGGGACACAGAGAAATCTTTAAGCTGCTGTCGGAGCAGTATCCACTGTTTTTGGCACCTAAAGATGACCTGATACCCACAGTTTCATTCGGAAGGAAATTTGATGTCAGATTTCCATTGCGTGAGCAATGGAGCAATCCAGAATGCATGCAGGGAGGTTTGACGGATATTTTCTTTACCGATGGGTCCAAGACTGAAATAGGGTCTGGAGCCGGATGGTACTTAAACGATAGTTATAAGTATCACTATGCTATGGGGGGAATGGCAACTGTTTTCCAAACAGAAGTTTTTGCCATCCTAAAAGTAGCCGAATGGATAATCGAGAGGAGATGGAGCGGGAAACAGATTGGAGTCTTCAGTGACAGTCAGGCTGCATTGAAGGCCCTGGAGAACGCGAAGCAGACCTCGAAGATTGTTCAAGAATGTAAGAAGAAGCTTAATTCTGTCGCAAGACAAAACAGGCTTGTACTTATATGGGTTCCAGGACACTCCGGTGTTCAAGGAAACGAAATTGCCGACGAATTGGCCAACCGTGGATCAGCGGTGGCCCCACAGGGGCCAGAGCCAATAATCGGAATCAGTCCCGCAGGAATCAAGAATTGGATCAACGATTATGTAGGAAATCTACATAAAGAGCGATGGTCCGGTCTAGAACGCTGCAGAACAGCAAAGTGTTTTGTGACATGTCCGAACAGAAAACTGTCAAACTTTCTACTAAAACTTAGAAGGAAAGACATTCGGTTGATGGTCGGCATCATTACAGGACACAACCCATGGGGTCAGCATATGACCACCATTGGAATCATCGAGGACCCGGTATGCCTGTCCTGCTTGGAGGAGGCGGATAGCACTGAGCACTTTCTCTGTGAGTGTCCTGCCTTTGCTAGAGCGCGGCTACGGGTATTGGGTTCCGATGTCATGGGAATGAGTGATATTCGTTCTCTAAAACTGGAGGATATTTACAGATTCGCCAAAGAATCTGGAAAATTCTCACAGGACTAACTATCTCTATCTCTGTCTCTATTCTTTCCTATCTCTTTCTCTGACACTTTTCTCCCTCCCTCCTTGACTATCTACCCCCTTTCCAGAGCTTTAAATACAATGGGCTTTTTAGCCTGAGTGTTTTAGGAGTCACCAAATCTCCTGGTGCTCCTTGGCTCGACCTCTTCAAATTCAAATTCAAGGCATTCTAAGCACGTGTCCGAGCCATTGTATCCTCTGCGATTTTAAAAATCTTATCACAGTCCAGTTTTCAGTTTCAGTCAAAACTGCTAAATTTTTGACTGACGAGCATATTCGCCAATATGGCAGTAGCACTAGACTTTAATTAATTGAAATAATAAACAAAGTTGTTTACAATAAATATGTAGGTAAAAGCAAAAAAATAGTTAAAATTATGCAAATTCAGCTATCAGTTTTAGTAACTGAAATGTTTATAAAATAAAATTTTACAATTCATTGTGTAAATAAATTCATGGAAATGATGCACAGAATGACTAGGCCTATTGGAACTATGATCGCATAATCAAATGAAGGTCACACTTGCATACATATGTACGTACGCGCATGCACTCAATGATAATTGCCATTTCCAGGGATATACCGGAAGGTTTGCAAATTCAATACGTTACTAGTTCTAGGCGCTAGTTAAGCGCTGCTATTTAATAGTGTCATTAACGTGTGAGGAAAACGTGAGGAAGCATTACTTTCATTACGGCGCCTGCTAGAGCGAAGCAAAAACTTACTTTAATCTATGCAATGACGTCTCTAAACTGCAAGTGCTTTCTATGAGAAGCTTTTTCATGGCATAAATGCACTCACAGGCTTTTCATTTGCTTTCGAAGGAACACTTTTTATAATTTGCTATTTCATATCCCCGGTGGGTTACCTACGGAATGTTAGTTATGGACAAAACAATTCGGCCCAATTAGCCTCATTTTAGATGTACTTTTATATGTTTAGATTTACTTTTATATTCTTAAAAAGTGCCACGCCTTCTTTTCAAAACTACAGAAAAAAAATGGCTTTGTACTGGATTAGAATCCTTAACCTCGATTTTTTGCCACAAATTAAATATGATAATATTGGTTTACTCTAAATGACAAAATCTCATCTCTCAAATTTTGTGGGCATCCTCCCGGGCACTGTCCGCGGGGTATACATGCCGTGAGACTCGGAATTACTTCGAGTGCTTTTTGCGTCAGCTGTATGGAGGATGAGGTGGAATCATCTCGGCGCCCGCTCCTCAGCTGCCCAGCTCTCGCGGGACTAAGATTCAAGCATTTTGGTTCTCACTTCATTTCTGGTATAGCAGGTCTTGAAAACAAAAATCTGATGAATTTCATCAGCAGCAAAAAGAGGTTAACACAACCGCAGACTAGTCACCGTTCGTAGTCTACAAACACTCAACCCTCCCCATCCCTTTCCCTTTCGCCCTTTTCTCCTTCACCTCTTTCCCCCCTCTTGCAATGTGTATCACAAAGGATGAACCAAACTTCTTTCGTCCAAGTGGGCCCACTCTCTGGGCAACCATCACTACCTAACCTAACCTAACCTGGTTTACTCTAATCTGTAAAACCTTGTACGCAGTTAGCGCGGAATATTTTTGTACACACACACACATATTTATGATAATTATTTGCTTATTTTGTTATTTTATTAAGTGAATCATCAAATTTTGCAGATATTAAATACCCACTAAATAATTTTTTTTTATAAATTTTTTTTTTTGATTATTTTATTTACCAAGTAAAAAGTCAGGCAGCTTCATACGAGCAATAGCTGCAATTCGTACAAAAAAGAAGTAGAAGGTGGGTACCATAAATAAACTGAAGAACACATGCGGCAGCCGGATTGGCTACAATTTAGTGAGTTCCTGGTGCGAAGGCCACATCGGGCATAAAAAATATAAAATGCTTATTAGCTTCTCTTAACATATTCTAGCTATATTAATTAGATAAAACCACTGGCAATGACGATTCTTCCAGCGATTCAGAGGAGACCGGATTGAGTGACGAGAATGGTGGCATAGACGATCAACCTGCACGAGGTGAGGAAGCCTCAGGCACGGTTATTTGGAGCACACCGAATGAGTCGTTTGTTTCAAGAAAATCGGTTAGTAACCACCGCGAATGCAAAATTGCTGTAAATATTGGGCGCCACTCAACCCCCTACGAAATTTTTCGCAAATTGTTTCCAAGAAGCATATCTTTGTACATTGCCCAAGCAATATATGCCACTCAAGCCAGTGAAACGGGGCATCAAAATGTGGCTTCGCTGAGATTCTTTGACTGGAGACACCTATGACATGAGTATCTATTGTGGAAAAGAAGAATCTGTCCTTGAAGGGACACTCGGCGAACGAGTTGTGAATGATCTTGCAGCAACGATTTCTAACCCTGACGTGACACTTTGCTTTGATCGTTTTTTCACCACTGTTAATCTTATTAACAACATACAATATCCAGCTTTGGGAACATGCATGTCCAACCGGAAGAATGTTCCGAAAATACCAGAAAAATTGCAGCGAGGCGAAGCTATTTTCAAAGTTAATTCGGCGGGTACGAAGTCAAACTAAAACCTTTTAATTATTTTTTTAAGTAACTTTCTTGATTGCAGGTACCATAGCGGTAAAGTGGCAGGACGTCAAAGAGGTAATGCTGCTCAGTAACTGCCACACATCTGAAATGAGCACTGTTAGACGCAAAATGAAAGATGGAACTGAGGCAGAGTTTCCATGCCCTGACATCGTAAAGACGTACCGCGCAATAATGGGCGGTGTGGACTTGGCAGATCAAATGTCGGGATTGTATGATATAAACAGAAAATCAAATAAATGGTGGAAAAAAGTATTTTATCGTGGCATGATGATGGCTGCTGTAAACACTTGGGTTATATATTCGGAGCTGAATAGGAAGAAACCTGCCTTCTTACCAGTGCTGGTCGAGATTGCTGAGTCGGACAGTTCTTCTATTCTACTCGAAGTAAAATTGGTCAAATCAGCTCTTCTTGCCACAGACAAAAAACGAACGTACAGTCCAGTATTCTGTAATTTCTTCTTCTTCTTCTTCTTCTTCTTCTTCTTCTTCTTCTTCTTAGCGTCACCGTCCTTGAACCATTGCTTCCTTCACAGCTTCTTGCCATCGATATCGATTTACAGGCCCTTCCCTCCACCATTGCACGCGCATTTTCCTAAAATCAGCTTCCACATCTTCTAGCTACCTTTTCCTCGGGCGTCCCCTTTTTCTTTCACCAATTGGACGAAAATATAGTACCTTTCTCGTTGATCGGCCCTTTGGCATTCTAGCCACATGTCCCAGCCATCTAAGTCGTTCAGACTTAATAAATCTTATTATAGTTTCTTTCTTAACTAAAGGGTGGTTAAATTTCAAGGGCCGATGTTGAATGTAAACCACACCTAAACGTCAAGTTTTTTCTGCATTTCATTTGACATTTTTCAATTTCACGTCGCGGCGATGTCAATTGGCCGCCAAGATCATGTGATTTGACACCGTTGGACTTCTTTCTTTGGGATTATTTGAAAGAAAAGGTATACGTCGATAAGCCAGCAACAATTCAAGAGCTAAAGGATGAGATAATTCGGCACATTAACGACATAGAACCTCGATTATGCCTCAGCGTCATCGAAAATTTGGACCATCGGATGGAGGTGTGCCGCCGAAGCCTCGGCGGCCATTTGGCCGATATTTTGTTCCATACCTAATTGAGCCACACCAATATTATCATAATAAAGAGGAATGACAATAATTTCCTAAAAAATTGTATTTTATTCAAAATTAACACCGGCCCTTGAAACTTAACTACCCTTTATGTCTTCCAGTTCGGCCTTGTGCCTAATGCGATTAGTGCCATCTGCCAATCTAAGCGGACCATAGATCTTCCGGAGCACTCCTCTTTCAAAGCACATTAGCTTTTTTGTCTCGTTAGCTTTCAGCGTCCATAGTTCACAGCCATATGTACCATAAGCACAGGTCGTATCAGTGATTTATACATACATATGTATATATTTTGTAACTGCATATCCCTTTGCTTTCTTGATACCAGACTGCGAAGGAATAGTTAATCTGTTAAATCTATAAAAATAGCACTTGTGTATGTTTTTATGCTTGGAACCAAGGGCGATCGTAAATTGAGTATCCAGTAAAATCGATAAATATTTCTAAAGAATATTATATAAGTCTATGTACATAAACC
Organism: Anastrepha fraterculus; assembly: GCA_037575425.1. NCBI lineage: Eukaryota > Metazoa > Arthropoda > Insecta > Diptera > Tephritidae > Anastrepha > Anastrepha fraterculus. Next base: position 7,411 of record JAYXIM010023613.1, on the reverse strand, counting down.
ATGGGCTGAAAAATCCCGTGGCTAACAAAGAAACTACATTTTTTTTTGTATGTTCAAAATTTGTTTTATTCATCAACGAAATTTCCATCCAGAAAAACGCAATCACTCCAGCGCCGCTCTAACATTTCAATACCACTTTTGTAGATCGATTTAGCTTTTGTCTCATTTTCAGCGATAACCTCTTCATTCATTTAACGAAATTTCTTACCGACGAGCATTTTTTTAGGTCTGCGAACAGCCAGTAGTCGTTGAGAGCCAAATTTGGCGAGTATGGAAGATGCGGGAGCAATTCCCGTTTCAATTCATATATCATAGTTTTCCCATTTTTTTGATTGACTTGTGTCACGGTGCGCTGTCTTGAAAGCGAGCAAACGTGGCACCCACTTTGAACAGAGCTTTCTCAAAGTCAAATGCTAGTCAAATGTTCATGCAATATAAAGCCAACTCCTTCTTTTGATATCTTTGCGATGTCAGCTAACTCACGCAACTTCATTTTTCGATCATTTAAAATGATTTTGCGCATTTTTTTAATCTTTTCTGGCGTTCGACGTCCGCTTCATTCTACGACCACGTTTGAAGTCAGAAAACCATCGTTTTATTGCTGTTTCTAATGGAACGGAGTCCCTAAAATACCATTGAAGCCATTGCTTTGCTCGAACAGTATTTTCCCCTTCAAGAAGCAGTGTAAAATTAAAACACGAGTTTTTTTATCCATTGTTTTCAAAATACCCAAAGTAGCCTCGCGCTTAGCACAATAACTCACAAACTAATAAATAGAATATCATGGAATTTCAACAGCTATCTTTTTAACGTTAGTACTAACTGAAAAAGAGGAGAATGTTATAAATCTTGTGCTATCTATGTGTTAGGCCAGGAACTTTTCAGCCCATGTGATAAGTTACAAAAGAAAAAATTAAAGAGATTCTTCACTTGTATGTATAATCAAAAAAAATTATGTTCACTATAACATAAAATTTGTATATGGTATGCAGTGAGCCCTTCCGCGCCTTAAAAGAAAAAGGATTTCCGCTTTGAAAAAAAAAACAGACTACTTTTATATTTTATGGCATGCGCCATAAGTGCCTTTTTCAGAATTGGATTCATTTCTTAGCCCTGCTGGGCAATTTTGTGAAAATACCTCCGCCTCTGCAGTAGCCTAATCCGAGTGGTTAAAATATGCCTAAAATTATGCAAAAAAATACGAACCTCTTGCAACTGTGCGCTTGCATGCACGTATAACTATTCAGAACGAAATTAATATTTAAAGGTCAAGGCTGTTGAGTTTATCAAATGTAAACAAATAAACAACATCGCGTCGGTACAATAAACAGATAACCTGATATTATGCGATCAAACGTTAAAACAAAAGAGAGCGGAAAAGAGATAAATTAATTAATTACGCACTGGTTCGAGAAGCGATTGTTTGAGTGGTATTTCTGAGAACGCGTATATATGTAAGTAAATATGTATAACAAACTCTTTGAAATATTAGTTGGTGCACAAAATATGGAATAATAAATTAAATTTCAAATATTTTTACTGAAAGTCCAAGGCAAGTATATAGAACCACACCAACAAGAGATTTATGTGGCGAAAATCAAATACAGAGTTTGAAGAGAGCGTAGAAAGTGTGAAGTATAGAAAAGGTTATGCGGTGATTTGGCGGTGTATGGATATACAGCGCGTGAGTGAGAAATTTGACACGTATTGGGGAATTATGGATTCTCGTGTTTAAATGTTTCACTGATTTCCCCTTAATCTAGAGGTCGAAAATTAAGAGTATTTTGAGGAATTTTTTTTTACCATAAAAAAATTAAAAACGATACTGAAATTTTTTAGGCTTTTTATTTAACTTCTTTTACATACAAAAACGAATTTTTTTTTTAATTTTAATAATTTAAAAAATGGTGCTGAACTTCCCGAAAAATTGGACCTGGACGGTGTTATCCATTTTGGCTCTTCTATTTCTTTGAAACATAAAATCAAAAAAATTATTAATCAGTATGGCTGTAGTTATGTCAACAAATTTATTGACAAAATCGCGCGGTTTTGAATTTAACTCTCTAAAAATCGGGTTTTTTAGGTTTTTTTAATAAAAAAATACGAAATAATTGAAGTAATAACATGATTCGAGTACAAAAAATTAAAATTTCAGACGATCCCGTTTATATCTTTTATTTTTGACAACACCAGGCCGAGAAAGTCGTTTCGAAAAAAACAAATTTAAAGTTTGAGGTACAGGAGCGCACGAACCGCTCTCTGGGCTGTATACAGTATTGGCCAAAACTAAAGCACCCCCTAATGGCCTTTCAAATAATGCTAAATCTCTCAATCAAACATCTTGAAATATGGCATGTACATATGTCATGTGTTTCCTTGTTACTTAAGTATTTATAAAATATAATACCAAATATACAGCTTTTTGGCTATACTGAAAAAAAAATTGAAATGTTCATATTATTTAAAAACTGAATGGTCAAAACTAAAGCACCCCACATTTCTTTTTTCTTAACTACGGCTTTTTTTTGTTGTGTTTAAGTTAATTTCTCTTCTTAACGGTATTTAAAGCTGAGTCAAAGTTCGTTAGAATAATTTGTGCAAAACACGTGCGGATTTAGTAGGACAAAACATTTCATACGGGAAATCAGCAAATATGGCCAGAAATGCGTATTCAAAAGAATTTAAAAATAAAATAATCAGTGATTGGCAAAGTGGTTTATCGCGACACAAAATTAGTGAGAAATATTCAATAAATAGAAGTGTAATATCGCGACTTATAAAAAAATTTGAACAAACGGGTTCTATTTCTGCAATCCATAGTGGAGGAAGGCCACGAAAGACGACTCCACGATTAAAAGAAAAATTCAGAGTGATCCCACAGTCTCTTCTGAACAAATAAAAATTGACTTAAGTTTGCCGGTAAGTTCTAGAACGATCAGAAGACGAGCAGTGGAGGCCGGACTTTTCAGTCGACGACCTGCTAGAAAGCCCGTTATTTGCGCCAAAAACAAAAAAGCGAGACTCGAGTTTGCGAAATTGCATATTAATTGGACAGTTCAAAAATGGAAACCTGTATTATTCTCTGATGAATCCAAATATAATTTGAAACATTCAGATGGAATAAGGCCAGTAAGAAGGCCAAAGCAACAGCGACTAAATCCGAAGTATTGTATCGGAACTACCAAGTATGGTGGGGGGAACATTTTGGTCTGGGGTTGTTTCTCTGGCCAGGGTATTGGGCCTATTCATCGAATAGAGGAAATTATGGACCGTTTCATGTACACAAACATCTTTAAAGATGTAATGCTACCAGACGCTGAGGAGGAAATGCCACTGAGATGGAGGTTCCATCAGGATAATGATCCGAAGCATAACTCTAGGCACTGTAAAACGTGGTTACAGCTATAGAGGTTTTAGACTGGCCAGCTCAATCTCCCGATCTCAATCCCATTGAGAATTTGTGGGAGATTGTAAATACGAAAATTAATAGGGAAAATTGCAGCACAAAGGAAGCCCTGTTTGAAGCGGTTAAAGAAGCCTGGTACAATATTTCTCCGGAAACTATTAGTAGCCTAATATCTTCTATGCCAAAAAGATGTTCTGAAGTTATCAAAAATAATGGGTTTAGTACAAAATACTGAAGAATAAAAACAATTATTTTCGCTTTTAATGGGGATGCTTTAGTTTTGTCCAGACAAGTTTTGAATAATATTAATATTTTTTAATTTACTTTTTAATATAGAAATGTTGAAAATTTTTTGTTATGTTTATTAATCACTAAGATAATAAGAAGAAACAAGGTGTAAAAGTAAGTAATATTCGATGTTGTTTTATTGAGTTATTTGACATTATATGAAATGCCATTAGGGAGGTGCTTTAGGTTTGGCCAATACTGTATGTACATATATATTGGCGCGTACACCCTTTTTGGGTGTTTGGCCGAGCTCCTCCTCCTATTTGTGGTGTGCGTCTTGATGTTGTTTCACACAAATGGAGGGACCTACAGTTTCAAGCCGATTCCGAACAGCAGATATTTTTATGAGGAGCTTTTTCATGGCAGAAATACACTCGGAGATTTGCCATTGCCTGCCAAGGGGCTGTATAATATTGGAAATAACCGCATGGAAATTTCACAGTATATTCTTAAGGTATTATACTTTCGAGGTATCGAAAAAACAAAAAATTGATTTTTTGAAATTTCTAGACCACCGGGTCCCCTTAAATCGCATTTAAGGCAACTTTATAAATCAATGTTGATCTCCGATTTTAAGTTTGTACCGCTGAATGTCTACCTTTTTTTTGTGGTGAATGAGGAGGGTTCAAAATGCCTTCGCACTTACAGCGACCGTCGTCAAAACTGCGTCGCATGGTGTAGCCACTAAAACAATCCGCCCTCCTCTTCTGGGGAGACTCCCTTCCCGGAACTACCTTGCATTACTTCGGGCAGGCCCAGAACGGTGTCCATTAAATGGACCAATACTATTCACCCACGTCTGGGCCGACCATTTTTGTAGCCAGCTTCATGCTATAGGCTCGTCTTCTAATGTCTCTGTGCCGTCATACCAGTGGTATGTGTGGCATGCTCTCAGGTTCCTCTCACCTGGGCGTATGGATGTTATACGCTATCGAGACTTCTTTTGCATCTGCAGCAAAGAAGATGTTGCGGTAATATTATACTGTCTTATGCCATCGTGAGCACATGACTCGTCCGTCTGTTCGTAGACAGTCCACCTCCTATCTCTGCATTTTGCGCTGCCACTCCGCGCGTTTCAGGTGCAGTATTATCCTCTTTAAAAAACTTTTAACTGCGTTCCAACAGTCGTTTGCTGCACATATGTCTGTTATTGATTAAGATGTCTGGGCTCAGCTGTTCTTCTAAGGCTAACTCAAGCGTTCGGCGTTCTTCGTTGAAACGATCACAGAAGAAGAACATGTGCTCCGCGCTTTCTATTGCATTGTTGCAGCTTGGACAGAACGAAGTGTCCTCCAAGTGAAAACGATGGAGATACACCAAGAAACATCCGTGACCGCTCAATATCTGGATTAAATAGTGGTCTACGTCTTCGTGTCTTCTGGTCGCCTTATTGGATACCATATGGATGCATTCTTACGGGTAAAGAGCCGTTTACTACTTAGGAAATATTGAGAAATATATTAACTTACTTTTTACATTCCGTGAGTTGAACAAAGTTTTGCTGTGACATATTTCGCGATGATACGTCCATTTGAGGGCGTCGAAAGATATTAAAACTGAGAAATATGCCGCCCAACGAACAAAAATACTTTTTCGATACGCTCCCTAAGTTGGAGGGGGATTATTTTGAATAAAAATAAGCGAGTCTTTGAAAAAAATAAAAACTGTTTATTTATCTTATATTTAAAAAAAGTTCTCCTTACTTGGTAACGCATTTTGTGTTCACTGCAAAGAAATAAACAAACAATAACAATTTTTACATTTAAGTGTTTATATTTCTATGCACGGCACTGTAAATTGCCGGTTCTAAAGGTTACCATTGAGCTCTTAATGTAGCAATTAAAGCAATTATATGCATATGATTTAATACTCTTTATGAATTTATTCAATATACATATGTACGCACATATAATATAAAAAAATACAAAGTATTTCAGAGAACACAACTCAGCCGGCTCAGTTAGTGATTTGCTGTGTATCAGTCAAGGCATAAGCGCATAACTTAGTGGATTCTCGTACTCAATACTGGTAATCTCTTGTGGGACACCCTCAACCTTTTACCCCTTGAATATATGCAATAATGTAAAAATGTAATAAACAAGAAAGCAATAAAGATCGATTTGGAGAGAGTAAAAAGTGTCATTAGTGACTTGCGTTGTTCGAGCCTAAATGTCTGTCTTAGATGGGCTGAAACAAATAAAAAGACGATTCAGGTGTGCGCTGGTGCTTACTCACTAAATAAGAACTCATCGTGTCGCACAGAGCTGCGAACTTGAACAAAAGTATGCAAAAAGTATTTTGTATTTAATCACTTTAATTTTGAACGAACAAAGCTACACTCTGCTACAACTAATCGAATCACCGCAACTAGTTTGCTAACAGTACTGAATTATTATCGCTACTGCTATCTATCCGCTATCCACTATCTGCTTGCGGTCGACCATCGACCGTCGACCTTCGCTAATTTGCAATTCTAATATATTAATAATACTCGCATATATCAGTTTATAGTGTATGTGTGTATGTGTTGATCTCCAGCGCATTTCTTGGTTGACTTCTTTTTGTTTGTTTTCATTAAGCAAAATTTAAAGTTGCATTCGAGTTTGTGTTTATTACTGTGCGGTTTGCTATAAACAGCAACTTGAGGTGTAGCGAATCGTAAGGATAAAATTACGCTTATTTATTATTGAATGTGCACAAAGTGACGAAAAAACGTTTCAACTATGGCAAAGTGTGATGTGGCCGATATGAAGCAGGAAGACTGGAAGGTCTCGAATATATTGCGGAAATATCCAACTTATCGCGATTTACTAGTCAAAACTTGTGAAGGGTGAGTTAAGTGATAAATTGAAAAACATATCTTCATACAAATTCGTATAGGTACTCATATAATATATTTACTTTTATCACACTACTTTACAAATTTCTCTAATAAAGGGTGGTTAAGTTTCACGCTGAGGCATAATTGAGGTTCTATGCCGTTAATGTGCCGAATTGTCTCATCCTTTAGCTCTTGAATTGTTGCTGGCTTATCGACGTACACCTTTTCTTTGAAATAACCCCAAAGAAAGAAGTTCAACGGTGTCGTTGACGTTTGGGTGTGGTTCACCTTCAACATCGGCCCTTGAAATTTAACCACCCTTTATTATTAGGTGTGCCACAAGCATAGTGAGTTCCTTATACGCTAAACTATTGACCCTATTTAATATTTACATTTTTAAATGAAAATAAAAGTAAAAAGAATTTTGTGTTCTCGTATCAGTTGAAAAATCCTGCAGGTCTATTGGAAGGAATTAGACTACTCTGCGTATGAGTGATATTTAGTTCATTAGAACTATTGTTTGCTACTGAAGTCACAGTCTCTTAGGCGGGCCACAAACAATTCATAATGCAAAGTATACACGCTCCAACCGTTGCATCAACTTGGCATGTTGGACAAACAGTTGTATCATGTATAGCGGGGTTGTACACCCAATTTCCATGTTGGTCCAATGGTTGCATGAAAATTAAAATGTTTTAATTTTTGGTGGGCGGAGTTAGCGGTTTTGCAATGAGTTGGAACGTGTATACGCAGATTGTACAACCAACTTTGTTAAGATTTTTCTTTTTAGTTATTTACGCAGAAAACAAATAGAAGCACAAAATATAAAAAAAATTTAAAAATAAAAAAATTAGATTAATTAAGAAATTGAAAACAAAAAATTTTAAAAGAGATAA
>JAYXIM010023612.1:0-29835 GCA_037575425.1 Anastrepha fraterculus | reverse complement strand
ATATTCTACTTCTTCCTGACCAGTTGGAAACACAAAGTGAAGCCAAGTCCCTCTCTACTTGATGTTTCAAACGTAGAGGAGGTCTTTCGCTTCCTCTTCCTGCTACCAACTGGTACCGCCTCGTAGTCGGAGTGATTGTTTCCATTCTGACGACTTGACTCAACCAACGTAGCCGCTGGATCTTTATTCGCTCCGCATGTCTATGGCGTCGCAAAGCTCATACAGCTCATTGTTCCAGCGTCTGCGATACTTGCCATCTCCAGCGTGCAAATGTCCAAAAATCTCCTACAGAATCTTTCGCTCAAACACTCCAAGGGACGCCTCATAAGACATTGTCATCGTCCAAGCTTCTGCGCCATACGCTAGAATAAACATGCTGAGAGCCTTATGAACAGTGGGTTTTGTTCATCGAGAAAGGTTTTGCGCATACAACACCCTGCAAGCTTCTTAGCGAGCACCTCACAGTCTACCACCAGCCAGTAAATCAATAGATTTCATACTCGAGTAGGCGTTAGCCAACGTGTTCAATTTTCACTGAACTAACTGAAGGAAAAATATTGCGTTTACCCTTTTAAGTTTTCTTTGTGAGATTAAAGGGATGAGGGATTAAAGATTCTTAATTTATATAGCAAATAATTCAAAGGGATAACCTAATAGACTTACCTCCATCAAGGGGCACAAAAGACCATGAGGTCGAGGTGCAAACCTCGTTCATTTATCTACCTCTATCAAACCCTGTCATTTTTGTCGATAGTCAAGTAGCGATCAAGGCACTGGTCTCAATGCGCAACAATTAAAGATGTGTTAAAAAATACACCCGGCCGCTCTCGCTTAGCCTACAACACAGAACTACACTTTTTTGGGTACCCTGGAGTGGAGGGAAATGAAAGGGCGAATGAGTGTGCAACGAAAGACCCTGAGCTTGACCTTCAGTGAGTGGTAGAGCATACTGCATTTGACTTAAATGTAAAATGTGGTCTCTGACTACTAACTGCAGGGTCTCTAAAACGCTCTAACCAAAACTTAATCCTAAAATAACAAAATGTCTGCTTGGATTCAACAGATCCACTACCAGCGTCCTTACAGGTATTAAAACGGGCCACTGCCTAATGGCAGCCTTGCCAGTAGAATGGGTGCACCTCACTATGACTTCTGCTGGAGTTGTGGAGATGAAAAACAATTTGAGTCGGTACAACACCCCCTTACCAAATATCTTGGCAATTATTTCTTTGAAAATGTGCGAAACTTGCAAAATGTCTTACTGGACGGGGTAGTTACCTTCTTGAAAAGATCCAGTTGCTTAACCGAAAACTTAGTTAGGGGACGGAAAGAACATGCAGGTAGCATAGTGAGCCTTAGGGCTCCTGAATGTCTCTCTTAGACAAAAAACCTGGGTTACCTAATAACTTAAATTAGATATTAAGACAGATAGATATTTCTGACAAAATTAAATCCGTTTTGGTCATTAAAATTCACAAAGCCCTTATAAAAGCGGCCGCCGTAGCCGAATTAGTTGAAGCGTGACTACCATTCGGAATTCGCAGAGAGAACGTAGGTTCGAGTCTCGGTGAAACACCAAAATTAAGAAAAACATTTTTCTAATAGCGGTCGCCCCTCGGCAGGCAATGGCAATCCTCCGATTGAATTTCTGCCATGAAAACCCTCCTTATAAAAATATCTGCCCTTCGGAGTCGGCTTAAAGTGTAGGTTCCTTCATTTGTGGAACAACATCAAGACGCACACCACAAATAGGAGGAGGAGCTCGGCCAAACACCCAAAACGGATGTACGCGCCAATTATATATATACATATATATATAATATATGGGAGATATCGGGCTAAAATATATTTAAGGTGCAGTATATCCATTGGATTTAAGATTTAAGATCACATCTTATGCTGTTTCTGAGCTTTTAGAACGTTGCTGGTTTGTTGACACGAACCAGCCACTTATAGTAACTCCATAAAAATAAGTCAAACGCCTTTAATTCGCTTGGTTTACAAAGATTTCTTAATTTATCATGGTAGCACGATAGCGAACTCCATTAAGCGTCGAAAAAATATGATTCGATCGCACCACCGACACGAAATTCATACCTCATGGCCACTTGTTGCGGATGCCATTGAAGCACACTTGGGTTCGCTGCTGTTCAATAAAGCATATTTTCATATTTTGGTTATTGGTCTAGCCAGTAAGTCAAAAATTGGCTTTGTCACCCACCTGTCTTACTTTTATAACAATCATTTTCAAAAAGAGAGAGCAAGCAAAATTTCTCAAAATTGACGGCCGGCCCAAATTAAATTGTACTAACAGGCCAATTGCCTCTGCTGTTAGTTGGTTTGATTTTATAATCTGATTATTTATAATTATTTCTCAAATAAATATATAAATAAATTGTACTAATATATCCGCGGGTACATCAAGTTCGCTACGCACCGAATCTCTCACTTCCTAACTTGTTGTTACTAGCCTATTTCAAAACTTAAGGAGTCCCGGTGGTCTACAATTTTCAGAACATCGATTTTTTTTCTGATATTTCGAAAGTATAGGCTTTTCAGAATATACTGTTAAATTTTTGGAAGGATATTCCCAGTATTTTCGATTCTACAGCCGTTTAGCAGGTAGAGTCAGATTCGTCACGCGGCCACTCTCACAACTCTACACTCAATTATCTCAAGGTACTTCTTTCGGTCTGGTGTTGTAAAAAAAAACAACTGTTCAACCGAATCGTCTGAAATTTTAATATTATTTTTTGAATTATTTCATTTTTTTTTTTTATTAAAAAACTGAAAACAACCGATTTTTAGAGTGTCATTTTGTTTCACCCTTCATAGCTACATTCATTCTGATTAATAACTTTTTTGGGGTTTGTGTTTCAGATAAATAGAAGAGCCAAAATGGACAACACCGTCCATGTCCAATTTTTCGGGGAGGTAAACTTCAGCTCTATTTTTAAAATTATTAAAAGTAAAATTTTTCTTAATTTATTTTTGTATATAAAAGGAGTTAATAAAAATCCTAAAAAATTTAAATATCGTTTTTCGTTTTTTTTATTGTAAAACAAAATCCCTGAAAATACCCAAAATTTTCGAGCTCTAGACCATCGAGACCCCTTAAGTATCAGCTCTCGTATTTTCATGCGTTCGATTCAAGCGAAAATACTGGTTTTCTCTTTTCACACTGCTCCATATTTACCTCCGAAACCCTTGCTATAAGCTTTTTTTACCTTTTATCAATCATCATCATTGTATTTGAAGCCGCATTTTGAATTCATAGTTACAGCCCGAATATTTACCGCCACAAATTATATTGCTTTCCTGCTGCTTATTAGGACTACCTTAGTTTTGTGCCCCTAATTCCAAGTTCATAGATGACAACCAAGCATTCATTCTATTTATTGATTTGCTGACGACCATCTTAATTTCTTCAATGTGTTTTGCGATATCATCCGCGAATCCAATGACTTTGGTTCTAGCAGGAAAATTCAGTCTTCGGACCCCATCGTTCCTTATATTCCATAGTAGAGGGTGTAACATTGATTCTTAGAGAGCATCTGCTGACACGTTGTACTCCTCAATGCCTTTATTGCTTGTAAACCTCAGCCTATGGTCCCAATTATAATGGTGATATAACTACTAGGCACCACTACTTTTATGCGGGTTTCTAGTATATAAGTAAGTTGCCCGATAGCTGTGTTAAAAGCATTTCCAATGTCCCGAGTTACCACAGCGCGGTATTTTTTTTCACACCATACCATCGATGGCCTCTATTGCCAAGTCTACCACGCAATTAAGAGCATCCACTGTTGAACGGGATTTCCGGAAGCCGAACTGGTATGTGGATAAAATACCTTTGTTTACTGAAGAAGCTGGTAGCATGTCGCAAATAATTTTCTCAAGAATTTTTGCTTTGGCTTAAGAGGCGGTATTACCAAGCTTTTTTTTTGCACTTAGGCAACAAAATAATATCTGCAAATTAGCGTGCGAATTATTAATCACCTGTGTTAAGTCCGAGCTCCGTAAAAGTGCTGAAAATATATATAAAACGAATGTTGATAGAACTTTGGTTAACTTGTTGCCTTCCCATCTACTAGCCAACTATCAACAGGAGCGGTGATGCACCACTAATCCATTACTACCCTCAATAGAGCAAATAAAAATATTTACAAGGCTGCGACTACGTCATCCCGTAATCATCTATGAACATTTTTTAACCGGTACTATGGCATCATTCTGCCAAACGTGCCAAACTGCCCCCCTTCAAATGCATGAGCTAATATATTTGAATTGAAGGCGAGGGATATCGAGAGACGTTTGTTGAGGTGTGAGATGCTTCTTGAACGGCAGAAAAGAATTGATTTTCTGCATCGCATCGTCACTGCCGATGAAAAATGGATCTGCCAGGTGAACCAGGTCCATTGACAGCGAAAAAAAATATTCATGCCAAGTAACACGTCGCTAAATCGGTCCAGAAATATTTAAAGGGTCTGAATTGGGAAATATTGCCCCATCCACCGTATTCCCCAGACATTACACCTTCGGCTTACCACCTGTTTCGATCAATGAGGCAGCCCTTATTGGAGAGCGGTTCACTTCTTTCGAGAGCATCGCAAACTGGCTCAATGAATGGATCAAGTCAAAAGAACGCAAATTTTTCGTCAGAAGAATCCGTACGCTTGCAATATTATTATTTATAGGTTTGCTACGACAACGAATGAAAGGAGATAATGTTGTGCGCATCATCAAAGCCCTAAGAATGAGATGGCTAGATCATGTCACGAGAATGGACCCAACGAGAGCTTAACGAAAACTAATTCACGCTAGAACATTTACGAAGAAAACCAAAGGTGGACCAAGATCAATATGATTGATTGATCCTCCAGATATGCGGAGACTCTAATTAAAAAACTGGAAGGAATCAACCAATGGGCTACGAAATTAGAGTATGCACTCCTAAACAACCAGCAACCACAGACTCTGAAATTCGTTGATAATTTTGAAAACTTGCTAAGCATTGCTCTTCATAAACTTCAATATAATCCAAGAAATGCACCTTGAATGACGTTCCGGCACTATTAAATCAGAAAAAACCATTAGTGCTTTTATATTAAAATACATAATTTCTAAGTCCCTATTGGGTAGCTCTTTACGTAGTATCCCTATTAGAAGTAAACATTTTACTGCTGTTAAACGTTCTAACAAATTAACCGTTTAAAGAGAAATGCGTAGCGCTTCTTTATTTCACAAAGTTTATTGAAGCAAAAGGAAAGGGTTATGACAAAAAAGAAACAACCAACAACAACTGTGAAAGACAAGTGCCTAAACAACTTTACAACTGAACTCAATTCAAAACCAACGAACTGAAAGAATGTGCCAAAACAATGTTCGAAGTAACACCGCGGCTTAGTACCGATTCAGGTGATTTGATGGAATGCAAAAAAAGGCAGAGAAAATTAATGCCAAACACCAAACTGAATGCATAGGCACCTAAGAAAGGTGAAATGCGAGTACAAAGAAGTTAAAAACTTTTCACTTTTCAACAGCCAGCGCAAAGCCACAGAAAATGCGAGCACAGTGTCTAACTCGATCCCACACCGATTCGGCTGGTGCGAATTCTTTGGTCTAAATGTAGGGATAGGGAGATGAGCTGTGTTTGTTTTACAGCCGAAGCCTATTTCTTTACGGCGGGTTATATAAATGTTTGTATGTATGTATGTATGTACGAGGGTCGCTTTAAAAGTGCGTGCACAAATAAAAATTACTTAATTTAGTTTATTTTTTTATTTTTTATTATACATATAATTGGCGCGTACACCCTTTTTGTGTGTTTGGCTCAGCTCCTCCTCCTATTTGTGGCGTGCGTCTTGGCGTTGTTCCACAAACGGAGGGACCTACAGTTTCAAACCGACTCCGAGCGGCAGATATTTTTTATGAGGAGCTCTTTCATGGCAGAAATACACTCGGAGGTTTGCCATTGCATGCCGAGGGGCGACCGCTATTAGAAAAAACTTGCTCTTTATTTTGGTCTTTCGCCGAGATTCGAACCTACGTTTGTTCTGAATTCCGTATGGTAGTCCCGCACCAACCCATTCAGCATGGCGGCCGCCTTTATTTACCCTAAATAAATATTTTTAAATTTTATTTTTTTATTTACCGTTTTTCTTATTTTTCGACATATTCTTTTTTTTGGGCTTATGCACTTCGTCCAAGTTTGTAGATCACTTATAGTTGTTGTTGTTGTAGTTGATCTGTTCCAGCTTGTTGAACCCGTCCGAATATTAGGATTGAAAAAAGGCATTCCTTTCTGCCATCACCTCCTGGTTTAAAGAAAATCATTTTTCCGCCAGCCATTTCTTAAAATTGGAGGACATATATGTAGAAGTCCGAAGATGGCAATGGCGCCAAGTCTGGAGAATAGGGAGGATGTGAAGCGAGTTAGAGTTCTATTTCTATTAATGTGGTGACCACAACCGCTGGGGCGTGGGCTGGCGCGTTGTTGAGATGGAAAAGGAATGTCACTCAACTTCCTCGATTCAAACGAGTGTCAAACACAAATAAATTTACAGATCTGATTGAAATTTGGTGTGCGTTCTTTCAAGAGTTGCTACTAATTAAACCTAACCTCCATACGCGTCAGTAGTGCCAACTCTCTGGCTTTGCGTGGACCTTCCAAAAGACCCTCGCATGTAGTATATATACGTTTGTCTATATGTGTGTATGTATGTAAATTGTTGGCCTAGCCCCAGTGCCTGCATTTTGTTATTGTTGAGTTGTGCGCTGAAGGGTTGCCATTTGCAATTGACGTAATCAAAAACTTTAACAAAGTTACACGCAATCAAAGTTTTGCATACATAAATTGTGCTGAAGAGTGGCGTGGCAGTGGTAAGGGTTATGCATTTCCCTGCCCCTTTTTATTTTCATGCCCATTTCTATTTACGGCTTGCTTACTTGCAATTGCTTTTGCGTACTTTTCCTAAAATTGTAGCCTTTTATTGAAAAGCTATTTAAACGCCTGTCAATTGCCATAATCGGCAACACTTTAATCGAACTATTCGAACGTAAATAAATTAAAGCGAACTGCTGCCTAAGCAATAACTATGCCAACGCGCTGGCAGATGGGGGGAGGAGCGCAAATTTTGGGTACGGGTAAATAGGAGCTCCACATACATTCCCAGTGACTTGCATACTCTTTTGCGTCTCCTACTTAATAGCTTTTCTAACCTTTGTATTCGTATCGTTGTTTTGCTCTGTACTTTTTGTTTCGCTTCGCTACTTTCTATTTTCCCTAACAAAGTATGGTTTCAATTTTGTACTATTTTCGCTTTATTTATTTTTCAATTTCAATTTCGATAAAACCTTAAGTCGCAAATAATTGGATTTGCTGGCGAAAGTGCAAACCAACTCGATGTTTGTAGCAGTGGAGGGTGGCAGCGCGTATAGAGGGCATCTGTTTTTTCGTTACGTGGCTCTAGATTGTATGGCTATTATACCCTCCATATACAGATGCGTAAAAACACTTGAAATAATGAGAAACCCGGCTTAGTCAGCACCATAAATATGACTTTGTATTTTTAAGCAGATTTTTTTCTCTTTGGAATCGGTGGAAACTTATAAAACTCTCTTATCGGTGTGCATAATGCCTCGTATCAATTTTAACTTGATAAATTATTTGCGTTCTTTGAGTATCGGGGTTATCTTCATGGTCCCATATCCAAGGCATTGAATATCAAAATGATGAAACACTCTTTTTATAGCAGTGCTCACTGTGGGATCCCCAAAGGTACTTTAGCTTATTTTGAACAGCCAGACCAAGCAATTACCTACTCTTAGAGTTGAAATTTGAAAAAGTGAAGCGAAGAAGCACCCACAGATTTGGTAACTACTAAAACACTCAGGCTAAAATACCCAATATATTTAAAGCGCTGGAAAGTAAAAGGGTAGATAGTCAGGAGGAAAGGAGAGAAGAGACAGAGAGAGAGACAGGATAGACTAGAGGCATAAAGGTAGCTAGGTAAATCTGAAAATATCATCCAGTTTGAGAGAAAGAATTTTACTTCAATTTTTATGTGGCGGGTCCCACACCCAACGCATGACCAGCTATCGTGGGATGCGTTGGCTCGCTCTCGAATGGGTGTTCGGAAGCTACCCAGAGGATACTTGGGTTAATCCCGGACGTTATGAGCTACTTGGACCGTATGCAGAGGAATCGTCCTAGCCACTGCCAAGTGAATGACGATCAGTAACTTTCCGAACTTACGTGGACTTCTACATATGGAACCACCTTCCAAAATCAGCCTGGAAATCCAACTGAGAATACTTCTTGCCAACAAGTGCTACTTTGGACTAAGTAGGCAAATGAATAGTAAAGTTCTCTCTCGACGAAAAAAACTAACACTCTACAAGGCTCTCATCACGCCCGTCCTAACGCAGGGCGCAGAAGCTTGGACGATGACAACTTTCGATGAGGCGTCTCTTGGAGTGTTTGAGAGAAAGATTCTGCGGAAGAATTTTGGACCTTTGCACGTTGGGAACTGCGAATATCGCATACGATGGAACTATGAGCTGTACGAGCTTTACGACGAATAGACATAGCGCAGCGAATAAAGATCCAGCTGCTACGTTGGCTGGGTCATGTCGTCCGAATGGATAGAAACGCTCCGTCTCTGAAAATATTCCGCATGCGATACCAATTTGTAGTAGGAAGAGGTGGAGGAAGAGGAGGAAGAAGAGGAAGAGGAAGACCTCCTATGCGTTGGAAAGATCAGGTGGAAAAGGACTTGACTTCACTTGATGTGTTCAACGGGTGCTGCCCAGCACGAAAAGAGATGACTGGCTTTGTTAAGGTCGACCAAAATCGCGTAAGAGGTTATCACGCCAATTAAGAAGAAGAAGAAAATAAGAAGTAAAGAAAGATTCAATCAGATAATTCAAGTCGCTCAGGGAGCTTCAGCTTAATATAGTAAGCGTCGACTCATGTGATCTTTGAAAGTACCATATAAACTCGAGGCTTCATCATACAACAAATATTTTGATACCTCTTCTCTGAGAAGGATTGTGAAATGGAGCATGAAATATGTCACTATTCTACTACTTTTTTCTTAATAGAAAAAAAGGTCCAGTATTTTCTACGACTTTTCTCTTAATAGGAAAAAAAGGTCCACTATTTTCTAAGACATTGTTCTTCATAAAAACAAAAATTCCAATATTTTCTAAGAACTTTTTGCTTCCATAGAAAAAAAAGGTACACTCTTCTTAATAGAAAAAAAATTCCACTATTTTCTACGACTTTTTTCTTAATAGAAAAAAAATTCCATTGTTTTATCTAACTTTTTTTAATAGAAACCAAAGTCCACTATTTTCTAAGACTTTTTTCTTCATAGAAAAAAAATTCCAATATTTTCTAAGAATTTTTTGCTTCCATAGAAAAAAGGGGTTCACTCTTTTTAATAGAAAACAGATTCCACTATTTTCTACGACTTTTTTCTTAATAGAAAAAACAATCCACTATTGTCTATAACTTTTTCTTAATATATTTTACATATTGAAAAAAAATATTACTCTTTTTGAGTTACTTAAATATTCTATTGAATTTTCATAGGAACAGCAACATCTTATTTGAAGTATCCTGTTTGCTATCAAATGAGTCCTATATTTGTTTATGGCCTTTGTTACTATCGGCCTCCAACTCCTTGTACTCCGCTCTTGTATATCATAAGCAATATTGAGTGCGTAATATGAATGTGCGCTGCTAAGCAAAAATTCCCAGTAAATTATTTTCTACTTGGCAGCAATAGAGGGGTTAAAGACGCAACACTCCATCAGCGCACCAACCACCCATTGATAACTAACTAGCTTTGGTCATAGAAGAAATCCCTCCAATAGCGCAGTTTAGTTGTTCAATTACGAGCAAATATGTATAGGTAACTGTGCGATACGCGGAGCGAGGGGTAGTAAAGGCGACTGGCGTAAGCGAATTTACAATTTTGCGATTTAATTGAATTAAAATTCATTCGTTGCGCTTGTGGAGCGGAAAAGCGTCTGGCGCGAGCACGCAAACATACATCAGACTATGTGTAAATATGAATGTATTTATGTATGTGTGTGTGTGTGCACATCCCAGCTATCCCCTACCTCTGATGAGCCTTCCTGCGCACTTTAAAAGTTATGAATACTCGCGCATCCGGCGAAGGATATGCGGTACCTTTCAACCCTTGCGGCTGCAACCACAAAATTGAGCTGAAACTTGAGTTGTAATAGGAAAGAAAAATGAAAAAATTAAAACAATAAATAAAAATAAAAATAAACAAGAACTTAGACCCCTTTAGATGGAAAAGCGTGTTGGGCTGCCCGCCAAATAAAGCACGTCAAATGTACATATCTAACTACGCTTCAGCAAAGGCAAATGGCAAGTGGCAAGTGCGTTCCGCACAAAGCAAAGTACCAGCGTAGAAGTTCGTGGCGCCAAACGGTTTGTCGCTTTAACGCTTGTTACTGCGCACTTTGTGGTTTCCAGTTGCGGTTGGTGGCAGCGATCCAACCATCTGATAAACGCCGCCACTTTCTCTAACCACTCGACTGGAGCTTCGAAAGTCGAACTGTTGGTATGCCATTTAAAAAAAAAGAAAGAATATTCACTTCTTTAAACGCCAAACACTTTACACTCGACCACTTTAAAGGTAACATCGCTAATTAAATCAAAACAAAAATTTTCTTATCAGCAAAATATCAAATTTAATTATGAACTTTTCACTTTTGGTCACGTGCTCAGCTTACAAAAGGTCCTTTTTAATTGTTGTAGCAAAAGTTTTTGCAACGAAAAGAACAGAAGTGAATTAACTGGCGTCAGTGAATGTTGAAATATTGATTTTAGGGACTTTTAGGTTAAAGTTTTGTGTGAAGACACTAGGAGAGGAAAGGGAATTACGAAATGTTGAAGATGAGTTATTTTTCTTTGAATTTTTGAGCTATCCTCAAGTCACTCAGGCGAAACCGGGGTATTCCGTTTGCAAAACTCTCCGTAGATTTTTTCTACATTCAAACAACATTTAACCCATTCTTATTATTATGATTAACATATTTTTTATTGTTATCGGACCATAGCGACCTCTGCGAGCCCCTACTTAAGGCTTGTAATGAATTTGAATACCTACCCAGGCTTTTTGCCCCATATCACCAATGGATTTAGAGTGCCATCTCGCCATAAGAATAGTGGCATCCGATCGATTTCTTAATCTAGCCTAACAAATATTTTGTTTTTGGTTTTGTTTTTTTGCTTCCCTTATTAATTACTCCTATCTTCTGACACTGAGTAGTTCCTTTTACAGCTTGGATTTCATAATTTTAGTCATTGTTGTTTTTCTTGTTGTTGTATTTGTTATTGTAGCAGCAATACTAAATCCTGTCAGTGCAATGCAATTCACCGGTCGTCTTCGGACTAGCTTATCTAACGGTTGGGTCTAGAGGGAGAGGGTTCCTAGATGAATAGGTTTGATGGGGCATATGAAAAGTTGGTTAGTGTCCTGGTACGTTGGGGTCAATTATAGATAAGTGGGAGTTTAACCTGCTACAATATCCAGAACGTTGTTGTGTCAAGGTTACGCGGATCCCTCGGGGAAGCTGGAGTTCTTCATCTACTGTGGGTGGTGGTTGGACTCCGATTACGGCATTAAGGGGTCGGGAGCTTTAAACGTTGGTAAGGGTTTCCCGATGAATATCGTTTATTGTCTGGCTAAACATTGTCTGGTCAAGTAGTTGAACGTTCGTTTTTGTCCTGGATCTCGTAGGCGTAGTTGTAGAGATGCCTGCTGACATGCGTGGGAGCGGCTCCAGCTCAAGCAGGTGTCTACATGGGTAAAACCTGCGGTAGCATCCTAACAGAATCTGTTTGTTATGCAATTTGTTGTGCTCCTTTACAGGAAGCATCTATGCCTCTTTATGTAGGTGTTGTGGTGGGGACGTCAGAAGGCATCCCGACGCTGTCCAAATAGCAGTGCTTTGGCATGCCCGAAGCTTTGTCCACTGCGTGCCGCTAAATTCAGGCGACCAGACAGGTGCAGCATAGTTTAGAACCAGGTAGCCAATTGCCGTAAATGTCGATAGCAAAATTTCTTTGATTTTGCCTCAAGTACTGCCGGGTAGCGATTTCAGGACCTTATTGCGCTTTCGGACTTTAGTGGCCATAGCGATTGTATGCGCAGAGAAGGAGAGCAAACTGAAACTGGCGAAGATTACTCTCAAAATTTTGGGGTTGTTTACAGTCGAAATTGGTGTGTCGTCGACTTTGACCTTGAGCTGCAGTTTGACATCCTTTATCCAGGTGGTAAGGAGGGTTACCATGGACTTAGTGCGGGAAAGTTGTTGTTGTTGTTGTTGGAGTGGTTGAATATTTCCACTAAAATAAGCCTAATTAGTGACCAGCACCGTTTTACTACCTCTGTCTCGTGTGATGAAAGTTGTAGATAACCTCGCAGTGAAAAAGCTAGAAAGTATGGAGAAGTAATAGTTCACTTTGGCTCACAGATCATCAATGTCATTACCCGACGCCATTATCGTGCAATCGTCAGCGTAGGAGACCAGGGATACTCCCTGTGTTGGCTAGGGGAGCTTCGATACATACATAGAAGTTGAAAAGCAAGGATGAAAGGACACAACAATGCGGAACATCCTGCGGGTCACCCTGCTTTATCTTCCTCTGTTTACAGATTTGGTCTCGAAAAATCACTGACGAGTGCCGACCACTCAGATAAAGGGTTTTCCAATAACAGGTGTTATTTTGAATATCCCGCTATTCCGGTAGATGTCACTTTTGAAGCTGTCACTTTTTGATATCTGACAAGTAGAAACTACGCGATTAGAAAAAATGGAACGGTACACGCTTAAACAACACACTGAATTTTTTTAAATTCACTATAAAAATAGTGAGCATTTGGCACAGACGCTTCGTAAAACTCGAACATTTTCAAGTCATCGAAAAGCACCTTGTCGGACCGCAATACAGAAATTGATGAAAAAATTCGACCTTTTGGGACAAGTTAGTGATGTGAAGAGTTAAACCCGTGCATGTCGCTCAAGATCAGCCGAAAATCAACATATTGCTGTTGTAGCCGAAAACCCATTCCTCGTCGTTCTTTGGAATTAGGCATTCCACAAACCGTTTTTTGCATAAAGATTTGGGTCTTAAGGCTTATAAAGTCCAGTTAACACAAGAACTCAAGCCGGCCGATGATCAACAACGTCGTGTCTTTGCTGATTGGGTCGTTGAAATGCATGAAAATGATCCAGAATTCTATGGAAAAATCATCTTGAGTGATGAGCGGCAGAAAAGCAGTGGCTTCATCAGCAAGCAACATTGTCGGATCTGGGGCTCAGAAAATCCAAGAGTTATTGTTGAAAAGCCTCTCTATCCTCAACGTGTGCCTGTTTGGTGCGATTTATGGTCCAGCGGGGTCATTGGACCTTACATTTTCGAAAATGAAGCTGGAGCAACAGTTACGGTGAATGGATTCCGCTATCGAGAGATTATTAACGATATTTTATGGCCGGAATTGGATGGTATTGATCTGGACAACCTTTATTTTCAGCAAGACGACACAAGCAACGAAACCATTGGAAACGGGAATAACACCTCTTATTGGAAAACCCTTTAGTTAGCGGGCCACCTCTTCAGCCCAGGCGGGAGTGTCGACTATATAATGTCATCTAGTAGCGTGGAGTAGCTGACTGTGTCGAAACAGGATTAGTCATTAGCTATGTTACCTTTTTGGGGGGTATTTATATGAGTTTGCAATGTGTGTACATAACTTTAAATTTTTCTAGCCATCAGCTGAGTTGGTGTTGGTCGTTTGAGTCGTCTGGAGTTACTACTACTAAGACTATCTTATGACTGAATATATGCTTTGCCCTTCTACGTACTCTATTTGCTGATACAAATAACTACAGATAGAAATAACTAAAGCAAACTTGTCACCTTGACTATAGCCAAAAAAATTTAAAAATAATCTATTTAGATTCGCTCCACTAGATGTAAGAGTCTTCGTCTTGTGTGAGCTACACGCTCGCAGAGAAATTTCATCATCCAGTTCTCCAAAACCGCACACGCTTGTTTCTACTACGTCTAGTTTCCTGAAATAATGAAATGATAACGAAGACTACAGTGTCCCATAACGTATGCAGTAAGAAGTCGGAATCCATCTCTATCCAGTACTAAGAGCCTTTATTTTTTTTTGTTCGGATTTTCAGAGCTATTTACGATTTATGAAAAACTTGGCAGTCTATACGTATGAGCCTATTTCGAATCACCGATTCCAATATATTCATGTGGCACCTACATAATTCTGAAGCTACCAATTGCAGGCACTATAATACTGACGTTGAGCGCGAAACAGCAGAAGAAAACCAAACTGATTCTTTGTACTTTGGGCTCTTGCTTACTAGCGAACACGACACGCGTGCCTAGCAAATACTAAATTTTTATTAACAATGAGTAGACGTGAATTAATCAAACAAATTTAAGTTATTTGAATTGTATCAAGATTTGGGACGTGTTAAGCCCCTTCATAGATATATTGAGTTGGGGGAATGACTTCATAATTTACAAAACGCTGTGAAAATTGGTTCAAACGAATACAAAGTTATACTGATGACCATCGAGTATATTGAAAAAAAAAGAAAACCAAAAAACTGGTTTCAACCACGTACATTCATTTCTCCAAATGTTTAGGCGGAAGTCTAAATAGCAACACTCGTATATTAGGAATTTAAGTTTTATTGTTTCTGACCAAAGTTTTTATGATTCATAAATTTTTTAATTAAAATGAAATTGGAAAATTGTAGCTGGCATCGCAAAAAAAAAGTTTAAAACAAAATTACTTCTCTTTTGAAGCGGCTTGCCGTCAACTTCTATATACATGTTGTCTCGCTGCAACTCCCCTGCTGCTAAACGCCTACAAATATGCAATATAAAGGGTGGTTAAATTTCAAGGGCCGATATTGAATGTGAACCACACCTAAACGTCAACGACACCATTGGACTTCTTTCTTTGGGATTATTTGAAAGAAAAGATGCACGTCGGTAAGCCAGCAACAATTCAAGAGCTAAAGGATGAGATAATTCGGCACATTAACGGCATAGAACCTCAATTATGGATGGAGGTGTGCCGCCGAGACCGCGGTGGCCATTTGGCCGATATTTTATTCCGCATGTAGTTGAGCCATTCCAATATTATCATAATAAAAATTGTATTTGATTCAAAATCAACACCGGCCCTTGACACTTAACCACCCTTTACAATGCAAATAAAAAAATGTATCGCATATCAAAGCTTTATTGCGCACTAATGAAGAGTAATGAAAGCGGCAAAGGCCACAGTGCGCAGAAATACATAAAATAAATTGCATTGTTATTTTCACCTGCTGACCTTTTGAACGTGGCTGCGAACTACTAAAGCGAATTGACTTTTGTGATTTACGTTTTTTAATTTAACTTTATTAAACACTAAATTTTCATAATTTTCCTGCCCAAACCACGCGTGGGCTGCTAGGGTGTTAAAATGTGTGCGGTTTGGGGTGGATGAAGCATATTTGTGCTGGTATTTGTATATAAAAAGTGTATGTATATACAGTCTGCGCCAGAAAAAAGAAACCGCGAGTATTCATGAAGTATAAAAGATACATATCTAAAAATTTTTTCACATGAAAGTATGTACAAAACTACGAGTCCCAATTACTCAATAAGCAGTGTAGTCTTTATCGCTGTCGAGTATAGCCTGGGATCTTCTCGGCATGCTTTGAACTAGCTTTTCTGCGTAGTTCGTCGACAAACAGGACTAGATTTTGCGAATTTGATGCACGAGTTGCTTTAAGTCATGGACTGGCTTTGCGGCAAGATGCGTTTTCCTAATTCCCCACACATTTTCAATGCGGTTGGCGTCTGGGGACTGGGAAAGCCAGTCCAATACTGTGACGCCATTTGCTTGTTTTGTTGTTCCATTGAGAAAGTGTGTTCTTCTGAGAGCAGTGGTTTTGATGATGTGGGACGGTAGGATATGTTCGTCTCCTTCAGTCGACGTTCGATGGTGTTGATCACATCTATTCCCTTTTTAGCAAGATTTGATTTTGCTTGGCGTAGTCATAAAGAAAGGCCCCGCTTAAAAAGATGGACGATCACTTTATTTTGCTTTTTTGTCGCCATTTGCCTCAAACCGTGCTCGGAAAAGTCATCAACATTTTGTACACCTTATACCGCTGATTCCACAACACAACAAACCTTTTTGACATTTTAATTACTTTTGCAGCCGCGGTGTAAGATAATTTCGGCCCTTTCGAATGCGTGCATAAAAATATCGCCTCGAAACGCTTCGCGTATCTCTCACTCATTCTGGTTTGGTTGCGTTTACGGGAAAGTTTCGAGCGACACTAACCTGAGTTAGCACTGGCTTCGTAGCCCTTGAGTGGGACTATTACGCAGCAAAAAGCAGAACGAAATATAACTTGAAATTACAAGATAAAAACCGATAACTTTCTTCTGACATTTACTGTATATACTAGGGTGTTCAATAAGTCTTGCGGTTCGATAAGGGAATGTGTGTCACAATACTCTTTGCAATGGAAAATGGTATCGTGCAGTGAATGAATTTTTATTTTTGGAAGATTTAAAAGCAACGAAAACTTGTGAACGAATGTTCAAAATGTATAAGAGCTTTTCGCAATCAATTTGTACAGCAGAAAAGTGGTTTGCTTGTCTTGAAGACAATCCACGTCAAAAACGTCCAAAACACAGCAACAGCACTAGAAATTGTAAAAAAGATACAGGATATCGTCGAGTGACTGAAAGAGATTTAGTAGAAACCCTAGGCAGCCCATTAGGCAGTGTAAGCAATATTTTGACTGAAGTATTGGGTTTTGAATCTCGGTAAAACACCAAAATTAAGAAAAACGTTTTTCTAATAGCGGTCGTCCCTCGGCAGGCAATGGCAAACCTCCGAGTGTATTTCTGCCATGAAAAAGCTTCTCATAAAAATATCTACCATTCGGAGTCGACTTGAAACTGTAGATCCCTCCATTTGTGGATCAACCTCAAGACGCACACCACAAATAGGAGGAGGAGCTCGGCCAAACCCCCAAAAAAGGGTATATGCGCCAATTATATATATATGTATATACATATTGGGTTTCAGAAAGCTGTCTGTCCAATGGGTGCCGTATTCTGCATTCGCTAACAATGGAACAAAAACATATTCGAGAGCGACTTTCGCCGCAACATTTAGAGCGTGTTTGAAAGGATACACTGGATTTTGAGCATCGACTCATCACTATGGATGAGACATTGGTCTATCACAATGATCCTAAATCAAAAAATGGGGTGAGTAGTGATATGAACCAGATTCTTCGGCTCCGAACGAGTTCGTGTCCACAAAACGGTCAAGATGGTGTTAGCATCAGTTTTTTGTGAAAGGAATTTTGTTTGTGGATTACTTGCGACTTGGTAAAACAATAAATTTTGAATATTATTGTAACCGTTAAGAACAGCTGAAGGAAAAAATCCGTGAAAAAATACCCAGTTTGCAAAAGAAAAAAATTATTTTTAATCGGAACAAGGCACCGTGTTGCAAGAGCGTTTTGACAAAAGGTAAAATACATGCATTTAAATTCAATCTTTTGCAGCATCCTCCGGTTTCACTAGATTTGGCCCCTAGTGACTTGCATCTGTTTCCAGACCTTAGGGGTTGCATACGTCCAGATTTTTCAAAAAATCGATTTTTTTAGGGATAATTATTCTTTATAGTTTTAGGCGTATTTCTGTGGAAGTCGATTGTACCATAAAAATTCCTCATAGACACGAAGTTATGGTAGAACATGTAACTGCACGACGAGAATGTGATGCGCACAGCGAAATGCCGTTGAATGTTTAAACACGGTTTTCTCGAAACTAATTTTTCTGGCACGGCCTGCATGTAAACTCATACAGTTTTTAATATTTTTGGTCCGGTTTTTTTAAATATTCGAAAGTGTTTTCTCTATAGTCGATTGAGTCGGATTTTTGATATTTGGTTTAAAAAATTTTATAAACATAATTAAAGTGTGACATTTATGACGTAAAACACATACTTTTTATTTTTTAATGCCGCAAACAACTTGATTTTACAAGAATTAGTTTAATTTTGACAGATCCATCAACATTTCAAAGAGAAATCATACCGGCCGTGGATCAACTTTTTTTCATTGTACTTCATTGTCACGTGATTTTTTATGTACTAATTTTTGTATAGAAAAATTAAAATAAATGTTTGTGTAAAGTTTAAGTACTAATAAACAGTGTATAATTTTTTTAAATAAAATTTTATTTCTATTGTTTCCTCATTAAAAACAGTTTTTCTTTTAGCGCATTTTTGGCGCTACTGGACGTAAGTAACCCCTTAAAGAAATTCATGTGCGGAAAGCATTTTTCATCAAATGACGAGGTCATAACAGCTGTGGAAACGTATTTTGCAGCCCTTCTCACTTCACACTTCAGTGATGGAAGTCATAAATTAGAATCTCGTTCAAACAAGTGCACTGATGTTCAGGAAATCTCCAGTCTGAATAATAAAGTGTATTTCAAACCATGAAACTGTGTTTTTCTTATCCAACCGCAAAACTTATTGAACAACCTAGTATATTTCTATATATTTTTAAAACTTGGCAGCAATCCATTGTCACTGCTTTGGATATCTTCCAATTTCTTGCCTCTAAACGACCTTGTAAAATCATCCCCTAGCTATGCTATACGTTTTTACTTGGCGTAAGGGATAGACAGGGTGTAGACAGTAGCAGATGTGCTGCGTTTCTTTAGTTTCACGCCTTCACACGCCTTTAATTGGCCTTCAAAAGTCAAATCTTTGCTGCCTCCCGCTGTGTTATTTCCGTGTTAATTGAATACCCACTGTGCAGCTAAATGATCCATAAATATGTGCTGGCGTATGTGTAGAAAATTATCCTTTACAACACAGCTACCATTTCGCAAGCTTATTTTCTTGGCTCGCCTTTCGTTTGTAATTTTTTCCGTGATTTTTTAACTTCCTTCATTTTCTGTTTTTTTTTTTGCCTTACTGCTTGCTGCTTTTCATTGACCTTTGACAACGTATAACGGAGCATTTATTTCAGCTTTATAATTTTACTGTTATTTCCACCTACAACCATATTTCAGCAACCTAATGTGCTTTGTTGTTACCTAATATAAGTATATTTGTTGTAGCAACAGCAGCAGCCCCAGCTCTCGCGCAGCCTTCAAAAGGTAATTTTATCCTTGTTAAACGTCTTAATTAGTATGGTGTACATAAAGTTAATTACGAATCTGCTCCCAATAATGGGTGTATAGCTTATAATGGCCAAGTTGCCGGTGCAGGCAGCAGAGAAAATACCGAAGCTGCGCGGGTGTACGTATGGAGGAGCTGCCCTATTTGGCTTTTCCGTCTTCACAGCATGACTGCTGCTAGTGCTTGTATGTTGTGTTGTTTTCACTGCTGCTGTTGTTGTTCAACATGTTCTTGTCGTTGTCTTGTGCGCGTAATATACGAGTGTCAATTAAACTCACCTTACACCAGCACCACCTGTACTTACACGTCAACATACGAGGGTCTTTTGAAAACTTCATGCAAAGTCAAAGAGATGGCGCTAGTGGCGCATATAGCTTTTATGTTTAGTTAGTAGCATTTTTTGGAAGAAAAGTTTAAGGTAGATCGTTCCTTTTCTTTATGTTTGGCATTCGTTTGAATCGAGGAAGTTGAGTGATTTTCGTTTTTCATCACGACAACGCACCAGCTCACGCCTCAGCAATTGTGGTCACCAATTTAATGGAAATAGAGCTCCAAGTGATTTTACATCCCCTCTATTCACAAGACTTGTACCCCTCGCACTACTAAGGGGTGCTAAGATTGATAGTCCTTTTTCCAATAGGGTATTTTTTGACAGATCTCGCGTGACTACTGTCAAATTAATACACCTATTTTTTCATCATTCATTGCCATTTCATCATGAAAAGTCTTAGGCCTCAACAACATTCACAAGTCGTACGAATGTATTACGAAAATCGACGCTCTGTGGAAAGTGTTCAACCGCATTTTGGGACCCGAATTTTATTTTTGCACGGACTTTTCAAACGAACCTCGTAGATCGACTTAGTAAGCGAGCGAGGTCGGAGACTGTTGTCTTGAATTAATCGCTTGTACATTGCCAACATTTTTTGCTTTACATTAAAATTTAGATAACTCGCTTCCTTAGAAAATCTGCAGTAATTCAGCAAAGTTGTTGCAGACGTCATTTGATTGGATTCACTCTTGAAGACTGGAACATACAGCAGGATGGCAGTTAAATTAGCGAAAAGTGAAAGTTATCTTTGCACTCCTTACTACAAAGAAGGAAAACTCGGTGGCAGTCACATAACCCGATGCGGTGTATCTTCTTTCCCCACTTATAAATACATTTCAGGCCTTTTCTTGGTTTTTTTTTGTCGACTAGCAAGTACAGCACTCAGACACAATTAAGTCTGTTGTAGTACACTCGGGTTCCCTTTTTAATTTTCTTTAAATCTATCCGATCTCCGAAGAAATCTGCATAGATCTTGTGGTGCCAAGAAGCCAAGGTGCTCGCTTCTTACCTGCCAAAGACCTTAAGCCTGATCCGACCGAAGGCCGGGCAGACGCACAGAAAGTGGTCCGCCGACTCATCCTCCTCTCCACATGCTGGACAGAGTGCTCCATGGGTAAAGCCCGTCATTAGTCCAACCAGCTACCTACAGTCCTTTCTGTTTAATGACAGGAGCATCTGCGACAGTCGGTCAGAAATGACAGGTAACATCAGTTTGGTCCACCTGCAGCTTCGTTCAGCCTGCCGAACTCGCTTGTAGAACGAAGTAACCTGTTTGCTAACCGTGGCTTTGTTGGCTGCAGAAGGGAGTGACAGAACTCTTTCTGGGCCAAAAAAGTGACCTAAGAATCCAACCTGGCTCAAGAGTCAGAGATCTCGTTACCCGCGATACCCATGTGTCGCGGGACCAATGTTAGCATCAGGATATTATGTCTATCGACAAAGTGCAGCGTGGATTTACAGGCCTTAACTACCTTTGAAGTGGTTGGAGGGTTGTCTAAGGCCATGAGCGCAGCTTTGTTGTCGGTGCAGACACATACAGATCTGCCTCTCCATCTGTTTTCCAAAATAAAGTTCATTGCTTCTTGAATAGCATACACCTCCGCTTGAAACACAGATGCATACATTCCAAGAGCAAAGTGTAGTTTTGTCCCTCTGAATTCCACGTTGACACCAGAGCCGGAACTATTGTCGGTACTGGAGCCATATGTGAAAATGCGACTTGAAGTTTTACTATTCCCATCTTTCACACGCACTATCTGAGTCCAGAGTTGCTACAGTAAAGTTAATAGCACTCTCGCAGCGTTCAGTGCCATAGCAAGTCCTTGGCAAAAACAAGTCCCATTTGAGAAGGTGTTATTCTTGGTAGCATTAAGTAGCATCTACCGAAAACTTTTGACAACCTGAGTAACACAGCATTGCAAAACGTTCTTGAAAACTTTTGTGCCTCACCTGCTCTCAAGCAGTCGTCTGCGAATTACTTGAAGAATTGAAATTAATCAGTAGTATTTAGAGATCAAACCCCTAAGTCCAGCAGAATTACAAATGGAATGCCGCGCTGTGGTGCTATTTCAATACTACTGTTTGCCTGTTCCATTTTCAAAATCTTCCAACGAGCAGAACGCAATTCCCTCTCTGCGCCTGGCAGTAACATTGATGACTTGTGTTGGTAAGTAAACGATTACCTTTTTCCAGTTTCACGCTTCTTCACTGGCAAGAGCCTTGCACTCTCTCTACGTAGTCGACGCCTACCTTTGTGGGTGGAGATAAGGCTTCAAATGGGCATATACGCACTTTCGGTAGCTTCCCTAAAAGTTCTGAGCTACCTTATTAACGGTTTGCTTTTTAGCTGACACGGTTCGTCTTCAATCTTTGTTTAATGCTAGCAACTACGAAATGTCACCTATCATCCAAAGTGTAAGCTCATAAAGGATCGTCCACATAGTGATTTCTTTATAAAAATTAAGAAAAAATTAACAAAGATCGATTTTTTCGGTATACTCTTCCTTTGCTCGAAAGAAGAAACACTCACATTATTTTTGAAACATGATTTCATTAATGTGTCCGCCTTGGCTGGTTTCGTAGCAGCGCATCCTGTTAACCGAGTTTTTAAGTCTTTGGGGGACAGTTTCTGGCTTTATCTCAGGAATGATTTAGTCGCTATTCACCCTCAGGGCCTAAATCGTTAATGAATTATGCGCATAACATCAGCCCTTCAAACAAAAAGTCTAACGGCATCAAATTGCAGCTCCGGCTTAGCCATTCGACATCGCCGAGACGGCTGTTAAGACGATTGGCGCGTAAAAGATTGATTGTGGCATGGGCTGTATGAAATGGGCATCTTTCATTCGCTGCTCTTACAATTTTTCCAAAAATAAGTAGCTTACATGTCGGCAAGGGTATGCTTATGCCGCTGTCTGTGTACTCGTCAGTCAACTTGGTGCCAAGTCTCGCTAATTCATCGGCCCTGCAGTTTTCCTCCATATCGCAAATGGCCAGGAACCCCTGTTACAATTAGATGAAATGACACAGTCAACTCGTTAAGGGATGCGCAGCATCTCCTGGCAACCTTAGAGGTCTTCGAGTGTTTTGTGCAGAATTTTATCGCCGCCTGGCTATCAGTGAAAATGCAAATATCATCTCTCGGTATCGTGTCACACTGTATCAGTGTCATGGTTTTTATTATTGCCATCAGTTCAGAGTGAAAACCGCCGCAAAAGTCGGTAAGCCGAAAACTAAAGGAGATCTCAAGATGTTTGGAATATACACCATCGCCTACGCCACGTTCGAACTTTGACCCATCTTTTAACACATGGATAGACTCGCACTGTCTTAATCGTCGCGTTTTCAGTCTTCCCTTAAGGGCAGCAGAGTCGTAAACATTGTACTGGCAGTTGTAGGCGGAAGTGCATAAACCACTGGTCAGAGAAACTTCGAACTACCAGCTAGGATTTACCGATTTTAATACTTACTTAAGGAGTTGAATCTTATTGTCGCACTGGGCGTGATATAATGGGTTGGGGAATAAGTTCATAGCGTTTTTATATTTTATTTTATTTTACAACGATTTGATTGCTGTTTGGCAAAGGGTGAGTACATCTCAAATCATTTAGAAGGAGAACGGTCGGCAAACCAGTCGTGAATTGACAGAAAAAATGAACTGCGATTATAAAACGATTCTCAGTCACCTGTACTCAATGGGTTTTACTGAAAAATTGGGAGCCTGGGTGCCTCACGAGCTCGACGAAAAACACAAAGAAAGTCGTCTTCAAATTGCTTTTTAGGGAATCGTCAGGGAAGATGATAAATGATGCCTATGAAGCAAAGAAAGGAGTGGGTGGCTCTAGGAGATACGTGAAAGACGAGAGTCAAGTGGGATCTTCATCCAAAGAAGATCGTGATATGTGTTTGGTAGGCCTTGAAGGGCATGTTGGCTGGGGCAAGGGCTGGGAAATGATCGAAAAGAATGCCACGTTCAACAAAGAGCTCTACATTGCTCAGCTACACCGCATGAATGGAGCTATTCGACTGAAAATACCTGATCAACATTGTCAAACCATACTTCTTCACGACATCGCCAAGCCTCATGTTGCCCAAGTCGTCAGAGCCGCACTCCTAGATAACAAAGAGGTCATTAAACACTGGCTCAATAGTTTTTTTGACACCAAACCTGTTGATATTTGGCAGAACGCCATCAACACATTGGTCGAGAGGTGGGAAGAGGTTGTAAACAACAACGGCGAATATAGAATTGATTAACTTATTTATATAGCTATTGTTTTTTGTTTGAATAAAAGTCTTATTCGGCCAACCCAAGAAATACAGACACCCGGTATTTCAAATATTCATAGCTTACTTACATATTTACTTTTTCGTCTACTTACATTCAACTTTTAGTGAAATTTCCGTTCTCTGTTTGAAATTAGTTTATCTCATTAGTGTCAGCACCTCTCCTGCCATATACTCGCACGAGTATGAATGAGCTTACCTGACTCACTCCATAGTTTACGCATTTACTGTCTACGGCTTCTGCTGCTTCCGCCTAAGGAACTCCTGCTTCCACGAATTGTTCGCGTCATATTGGATAACAACATCATTTTAATTGTTTCATAAATTGCTCGCGTTGTGTTTATTAAAATTCTTGCACTGCGATTTATGTCTGTGGCAAGCAAAGGCTGATGTGGCATTGGAAGACAAGCAATGAAGGTTTAGAATATTTTACTCTAACGTGGATTTGCTTATCTTATTTTACTCACCTTAAATTACACAGTGCAACAAAATTAAAAAAACGTTTATGCTTATACAACATAAACTATTAAGTGGACTTTGAAGTTCTTTATAATTAAAGATACAACTATTTATATGCAACATTTTGAAATTGAATTTAGTTGCTCGTCAAAAGATTATGCCAAGGTCGGCGCTTACCGGGTAAAGAAACTGTATGGTCGGTTATGATACAGCGTTAACTATCAAGAGTTTTGCTTACGATAAAGGAGCCATTGTAACTTGGCTCCATCTTTCGTGTTTCCGCGGTGCTTGCTGGTTCGTTCTCTGCTCAGACCAAATCTGCGACTTTGTATTGTATTGGTTCGGTATACCTTGCGTCGAAACGTATTTTGCATTTTTCTCGTTGTGAGTTAACTTTCTCGTCTGCTGTTTCTCGAAGATCGTAAATATTTAGAAAATATTACGTGTCGGTGTCGTTTAGGATCATCGTCGATTTGTTTTTGAGAATATCTTGTGGCTTAAATGCATGCACTAAGAGCTAATTCACGCAATAAATTTTCATCCTCGGTTTTTTGCATATTCTCTTTTGAAGAAGAATTCGGAAAACTTCTTTGACGTTTAAGTGGATAATTTTCTTTCATCATTCGTTCGATCCGGCGTGCCCAAAGTACGCTTGAATAGAAATACGAAAATGTGAATAAGATGAAAGTGAAATGTCAAAAAACCCGTCGCTAACCCTGCGTACATACCAGCCCCGTTGACTACTACACTTTTTGCCACCAAGCTAGACACGCATGGTGAAAACTCATCGTGTAAATTGGCTCTCATTCATATGGGATTTGAATTGTCGTTTGGTTGCGCGTTGTGTTGGAAATCTATTGGATATATAATAGTATACCGAAGTTTGTCGTCCCATTTCTTTTCCGCTTATGTCATCGTTCGTACCTATTCCACGATGTATCACAAAACGATTAAGAACTCTGAAGTAGTTGATTACTATACTTCATCGAGGACCGCTAGGACCAAGTGCATGTTTGGGAGCAATACTCTTATCAGCATGAATTACTGCGAACTTGGTAAAAGAGTTAATCAAAACGAAAATATGTTCGTTCCTACGTGAGCTCTTCGGAAACGGACCAAGATGTTCTAAATGGACCGTTTTAAGAAAAGTCGGTTGATGCCATCCAACGGGCGTTGATTGACTTAGGAGTGGAAAACTGCATTAGTTGTTGGGTTATCTCTATGCTAGAAACCAGGATAATCAGAGCTAATATGAGAAATACTAACATAACCAAAGAGGGTCAATAGGGGAAACTTCACAGGGTACTATCGCCACTTCTCTGGTAACGTGTGATAAGCAAAATCTTAATTAAACTTGAAAGCGGAGGGGTAAAAGTGGTACCGTATGCTGATGATGTAGGGGCAATGGAATCAAGACTGTGCCCTAACACGCTCAGTGGAATCATTCAAAGGATGTAGCTTGGGCTACAGGCTATGGCTTTAGCTGGAAATGAAATATTGAAAAACGTGTTCAAATGTTTATTACAGGCAAAATTACCTTTTTTTTGCAGATGAGGATAAAATCGAAAATGTCAGAAACATCATCAAAGGTGCCGTTATGCCAGTGGTATGTGGCTCATGCTCCTACTAACCCTATAACATTCCTCACCTCTATGCAAGGTGATCCACAGAGTAATCCTAATCCCGTTTTATCTAGGGTTAGAGCAGATTTTGCTCTGTTGGCATTGAAGTTCAACAACTTTTTGGCGTGACTAAGGCCACTTGTGCCGTTCCAGTGTTCCCTGATTTTTGTTTGGATCCATTTTTCGGTTTCCTGTTTTATATTATTTTTGTTTAATCTGAAAAATGGGGTTGGTTCAATAAATATCCCTTCTGCCTCTTTCTTGACATAAAAGTCTGCCTTCTCGTATCCTTCGTGTCCCTCGTGTCCTGATACCCAAATCAGTGAGAACTGATTATTAGTGGCTAGTTTGTTGAGTGCATTGTTACACTCTATTAGGACTTTCGACTTGAATGTGAAGCTATTCAAGGCTTTGACAACCGATTGGCTGTCCGAAAGTATGTTAATTTTTACTTTCTCGAACCCTCCTTTGGATGCGATCTCCACTGTTTCCATTATAGCGAAAAGCTCCGCATGGGAAACTCTGGTATCTGTGCTCAGTGTTAAAGATGTTGTGTGCTCTAGGCATCACTATTCCTGCTCCTACCCCCTGGATAGTTTTGGATCCATTTTTGCGAGTCAGCAATTAGCCTTGTTGGGTTAGTGTTTCACTCTTCCCCAGACGGAAAGATAAACTTGTATCTTTTAATAAAATTGAGTACGGGTTCGTTGTGGTCATTCGCTTGGGTCATGCATGCTGCATGTTGAACCCTGTTCAAGCTATTGAGGTGTCCAGTAAGATGACCTGATTTAAGTTTTTCTTTCATATGAAAAGAGAGTGTTTGCATAGTAGCTTCCTCTTGTATTGCTAAATGTAGCGGTGGTAAATTTACATTGCTGGAAAACACCAGCATGTAAAGCAGTGATTTATAAATGCGTTAGTGGGCCTACAAAAATATTTCATAAAAACTCTAATGAATTTTAGAGAAATTTCACAAATTAAGTATACGCCTCTTTTCCCTGATAAAACAAAAATCTATTGAAAAACAAATTTTTATTTAGACCATCCAATAGCTGCACAGAACTTACCTTAACATAGAAAAAAATACCTTTCTCATTTCGATTTTAGATATTTAAATATTTTTTATTGGATTTTCGTTAATCTTTATTTGTCGTTTTAATACAGTTTCATACACTTCATGCGCTTCCAATACATATGTAGAATGCAACAGTATTGCAGTTTATAGTCAATGACATTTAATCCATATTTCAGGCCTTTGCTTTACTTTCGGAATAAATACTAATTTTTCATTATTGTAATTTTTCTTTTTTTGTTTTAATACATAAACTAGTGATAAAATTACTTTTTTTAATTTTTTTCGTATATTATGCCTTTACAAAAGTAAGGAAAATGTTAGGGGTAACACTTGTTGCACAGATGGATTAAATACAATATTTGAATTTAATTTTTAATCAATTAAATTTTTACTTTTTTAGTACATATTTCGTATATAATTTATGATTTTTTTTAAGTACAATACACTTAATTAATAGTAGGTAAATAAGCAGCTAATATTTTTTTTTCTTCTTATAATATTTACAAAGGAAATGCGGGAGTGGTTAAAGGTAGTCGAAAAAAGTGAAAATTTGGCATTTATTTTTATTTATTATTAGGGCGGTTCACAATTAAGTCCATTTAAAAATTACCATAATCTCACGCAATTTTGAATTGCACTACCGTAATTTTTCTTATTGAAGTAAAATATGTTTTTGGGTTTTACATTATATGAAACGTGATTGGTTTCACCCGCAACGCACTAGTTTTTTTTGTGTTTTTGTTTTATGCTTTGGATATGTGTTTGAGTATGTGAGTATGTTTTTTGTTTTAGTTTTTTCTGCCTTCAAATGCTCAACAAGATAATTATTAAAGCCTTGCAAGTTTGCTGGTGTACTGGATGACAGGATTGTGCCATAAAAAGTGTCAAGTGCCTTTCTTGAGTCATGTCATAATGTATTTTTTTGTATTACTTTTGTTTTATAATCCACATAATATCAAAATTGTATGCACAAATACATATGACTGAGACACGAAATACTTATACAAGGTGGCGCGAAATTATTCACCCAATCGGAGGATTTATAACTTTTGCAAATTGCGTCGTACCTCACTTATATTTGACACCTGTGAACTAGACAGCTGCAGTATTTAAACAGATAAGCAATGGAGCGCAAAATAAAGATTTCCATCACTCGTTTCTGATTGTTCAAATACTCCAGTGATATGCGCAAAACAATGATTTCGCAACTATCAAGGGGGAGCACCACTGTAAACGCGTGAAAATTAAGTGATTTTCATGAATTTTTCTTTTAAAGTAGGGATGATTATTGGAGGATCAGACAAATTATAATTTATTTAACATATATTCAATTATACTGACACAAATTTTTATTAAGAAATATTAAAAATTACAATTGCTATTAATATTAATGCAATGGCGTCATAAAAAACTGATGCACCCTGGTGGCCACGATACAGCGGTGAAAAATCATCTGAAAGCAAAAAAAACCAAAAAAATTCTTAATCTACACATCAATGGCTATCGTCTTACGTGGCGGTTTATTTTTTTATTTTTTTGAGAAAATGGTGTAGGTTTGAAGAATAAGTTTGTGTTTTTACCCTTTTTTGTTTTCGAAAGGCTTGAAAAAATATTAATTTTTGGAATTTTATGGAACGGCTATGCACGACTGTAACTAATATATGTACAAAAATTAAAAAAAAAACTAAAATCGGTTCATACCAGGTATATACCTATGAAATGAGACTTTCCGCTATTAGTCCATAGATGTCACTAGGAGTATTTTTAAACCTTCCCAAATGTCTTGTTTTTTCTTCTGTCATCTTGTAGGGAATAAAACCCCCACATGTGCTTTTTATTTTATATTAACTCTGTTTATTTGCGCTGTTTAATTCAAGACTGTAAAGATAAAAACTTAAAACTTATAAAGGAACTCTAATTTTATATGTCTTGTCGTTTGCAAGAACGCTTCTAGAATGATCTCTTTCTTAAAATCAATAACGACATTAAATTAAATTGAATAATGAATAATGAATTCAGTGTGGCCAAAAGTATAGGTATAGGTGTGTTCCCGTACGACACTTTCAGCTGCGTTCCCACAATTTGTCAACAATATTCAGTTCATTCCTTGTAACGTTTCATACAACAATGCATTTTTGTCGCTCTTAAAAATGTCGAATTTCATGCCTTCAAACTACGATTTGCGGACATCGTGAAACCACTTGTGAAATGCTGCTCTCCCGATTCAAAAGGAAGTCTTTTTTCGCATCGAATCGTTACGGGTGATGAAAAATGGGTGTATTTCTCCAATCTCAAGCGTAAACGATCGTATGGTCCGGCCGGGCACAAGCCAAAAACAACGGCCAAACCAAATCGCTTCGGCCGCAACGCAATGCTGTGTGTTTTCTGCGATCAGCGTCGTATGATTTGGTACGAGCTATTAAAACCAGATGAAACAGTTGACGGTGTACGCTACCAACGACATTTGGTCACAATTGGCCGATTTGAACGGCGCTATACACCGAAAACGCCCAGAATATGCCGATCGGCGTCACAAAGTAATTTTTCTTGATGACGATGCACCGCCACATCGAACAAGAGCGACATGGGAATTGGGAACCGCTGGTGCATGCGGCTTACTTACCAGACTTGGCGCCTTCCGATTATCATTTGTTTGCATCGATAAGCCACGCACTTTCCGAGCAGCGCTTCAATTCTGACGAAGAAGCCAAAAAATGGCTCGATGATTTTTTTGCGGCCAAAGACGGCCAGTTTTTTTGGCGCGGCATC
>JAYXIM010023611.1:0-30022 GCA_037575425.1 Anastrepha fraterculus | reverse complement strand
CACTTACACACCAACGTGCATAGAAACAAGTTTAGCGAGAGCTGCAATAAAGTCTAAAAAGTTACTATCAGGAAATTCAAAGCAAGGACAGAGCTTGACATCAATAGTTACGGAATGCATTAAACAGGATAAACAAGACCACTTGTTCAATTAATGGCAACTAAAAACACAACTAGTGCATACCTAGTCGCAATATGCAGGTGATCATAATTTTATTAATATTTATTAAAAAAAATTAGGCTGTATCTGCAAGACTTCTTAGTCAATTTTAAAACAACCAGTTGATGTTTACCAAATTCAAATCAATTATTTTTTATATAATGCAGACTTAAAACTAACAATTTAGAAAATAATAATAGTAAGTTTAAGTGTATGAGTATGTATGTATCGGGTGTTTGTTTTTTTAGCTGGATGAGAACTATCGATATCGATAACTTTGGTTTGACAGCTGAGAATGGCAAACTGTGTTGACATTTTTGTTTAGTAAGGTTGGGCAAGAAAGTTAGTAGTTTAGTCCAAATTGTGAAAATTTACTTTGAAGAAAAAAAAATAATAAATCTGTTAGCGATGTTCACAGAGCGTATTGTTGAAGAAGCGAAAGTTTCAATTCAACGTTGTTCTCAACTCGTTGGCCTTCGTCCTTCGACTACGCCGATAATTTTACGTAAGAATCTTGGCTTACGTGCGTATAAAATACAACTCGTCCAAGGATTGATATCGACAAATGATCATCTTTTGCATCGCATTTTTACTGATTGGGCTCATTCATATTCATTATTCATATTTATTGGGAAAAGTAGTCAAAAGTTGGACTGATCGAATGGACCATGTCACGCGTAAACGCGGCGGACATAAGCCGGATATGATATTCCAAAAATGAATGCAATGAAATGATCTACTAGATTATAATAAAAAAAATTCATTCCAAAAATATTTGAGTTTTGTATTATAATTTTAAGTTCTCAAGCTTTTAAAGAAACAGCCGATATGATTGAAATTAAATTAATTAAACTTGAGCAAATACAGAAATAGTGAGACACATAAATAGGAACACACAAGTTCAGGTATTACTAGTAGAAATAGGAGAGACTAATGAGAGAGAAAGTAGTGTTAACAGTTTATATGATACTCAACCACATTCATTATCCAAAATTAAAGTAATCATTTATTACCACTTTGTAGTTAACTCCTTCCCATAAGGAATTGATTTCCCATCAATGAAGAACAGCCTTTGGGAAAATTTGGGGCCAATCAGATTTTGATGCCTATTATATCTCATCAATCTTAATTTCTCATAAAGGTATTAGGAGTTTTGAATTAAATTAGAATATACAAAAATATAAAGAGTCTTTCAAAGTAGCGCCTAGTTGTTAGTTGTGAATATTTCGTAGACTGTCCTTTTTTATATCACCTTTGGCATTTGTCAAGAAGGCAGATGTAAAATTTTACCCGATAGAAAACGAGCTAAAATTATTGAAACTTATTATGAAGCCTATGAGCCTTAAATAGCTTTACGTTTAATTCAAAAATTCTTATAGAGTACAACAATGCATTCAACAAACTGGCTACTCTTCATCACGTCTCCCTGATTTGGGTACCAGGACATGAGTGGCACGACGGAAACAAGAAGGCAGACTTTTATGACAAAGAAGGGGCGGAAGGGCTTTTTAGTGGGCCAACCACATTTTTCGGCTTTAACAAAAACAACATAAAACAGGAAACCTAAAAATGGATCCAAATAAAAACTAGGGAATATGGAAGCGGCACAAACGGCCTTAATCACTCCAAAAAGTCTCTGAACTTCAATACTAACAGAACGAAATCTGCTTTAACCCTAGATAAAAAGGGCCTTAGATCACACTGTGGAGAAATTCCACGCCAATTTGAATGCAAAAAACCCTTCAATACAATTGGACTATCCAGCACTAGCTTATGCAGGTTTTGCTTACAAATGCTCTCTCCTAAGGAGCTGGTTCGATTCCTTCCAATACTAAATAATTAAAATTAAGCACTTAGAGGCTCACAATAGATCATTCTGGTCGCAGTGCATAAAGGCCTTAGCCTAACCCGTACAACCATCACCATTACCATTATCATGCTATTGTGAAAATGGTCGATTTATTAGAACATATCGAAAAATTATTTTCAAAGATAGGTGATAAAAGTTGAGGGTTCTGGTTCTTTCGAGGATAGAAAAAGGCAGATAGGTGGGCAGACCAACAACTGGACGTTATGCTGAGAATATAGCTGCTGTAGTGAAAAGTACTGCTGGGCAACCTTCAACATCGATATATCGGCTTTCTCAACAATTAGATATTCATGATTCGACTGTTTGGCAGATTTTACCTATAGAAATGCTAATGGTGTACATTTAAATGACGTTATTTTTCACATATAATTGTGAAGAGCCGTATTTTTAATAAGAATACTGAAAGCTGAAATAATCTAAATTTTTACATATTTTATTTTGAAACAACATCCAGGCGCATGTTTTGAGCTGAAACTTTTAGCAACAAAGGTAATGATTTACTGAAGAAAATACCGCAGAGAAATACAGAAGGCAAAGAAGTCATAGGTCAAACTATAGCCGTAGAGTAGCTATGTTTAGGGCAGTGGTACACAATAAATTATATTGCTGAACAAATGATGAAATTTGCCTTGCCATCAGCGACTCTCACACCTTTGAAAAGGCTGGTAAAATACTTAGTGATTATAGGCACTAGGGCTAGTACCATTGCAATTTTTGGCTACAGAAATAATGACAGCCTTTCTACCCTCGGTTGGAAAATATGAAGTTGGGAAGCAGCGATTAATAATTTGTGTGTTAGAGTACCTAGCATAAACGGTGGCACAAATTTAACAAATTTCAAAGATTTACAATCCTCTCCAATGGCATTCGACTTGATACCCATGACAGATAGCAAATCATCTGATTCCGATTCCCCATCAAATTTAAACTCTGCTTTTAAATAAAAATGGCTAATAAAATTTTGAGCTGCTTTTGCAGACGCTAGTAAAACTGTCATTAAGCATGTCAGAGTCAATTTTACATTCAGATTCAGATTTAAGTTTTCTCTTCACATTTAGCTGTTCTAAATTATGCCATACATCTTTATATGCTCATAATGACAGCAGGAAGGACTAAATTTTAGACTAATAACACTCAAGTGATCAGCAGCGAAATACCTTATGTGGAACCACCTAAATTTAATACTAATAGGACAGACGCACAGTTGAAGTGTGATTGGCTGAGCTGAAGCAAAATTCAACGGAATTTTGAAAACAAAAAAAAAAACAGGCGATTTATTTCCGGCGCATTTGTTTGCATGGAAGACGCTAAAATTAATGACCGAGCGACATGGCTTCCTACAGTTCATCTATGTTCATATGTACAATAATAATAATATATGAAATATATGAACATTAGCGTAGAGTAAGCCGACGATTTCATATGAAACTGGCAAAACAAGAGGTGAGCGCAAGTAACAAAAATAAATTAAAAAGGAGCCAGAAATTTGCACGTGTGTGCAGTAGCACCTAAAGCAATAAAGAATGACGTGTATGCATACATACATATATAAATATGTATCTACATACATACCAGCTTATAAGTCAGTGCCCAATGTAATGCCGTTTGGGTGTGGATTCGCATACTAAGTGAGGCGACAAAGAATAATAAATGTTAATGGGCGTTAAATTGGCGGGACAAAGCGGCAGAAATCAAATCAAAAAAAAAAACAAAACGAAGTAGAAGAATAAACGAAACAAAATACTGCAATATGGAAAGATGCGTAACGAAAGCAAAAGTTTATCGCACAACAACAAAACAAAAACTAAAACAAATATAACTTGGAACACGCCCAAACTCAACACAAAGAAATTATTGTAATTATTACTGCACACACTTGGCAAAGCAAATGACCAGAGATACAAACCGCAGTTTTTAAGCTTCTTAAGCTATAAAAACTAGCGTTTAAGTACTTCTTTAAGAAAACAATAAAATCAATTTTTACGAGAAAAGATTTAAATCTAAGTACATTAAACGGTTTAATTCAGTCAAGACAGTCGATCTCAAACGCGATTTAAGCAATAAAAAAATAATAAAAGCAACCTCACCGCACCACACTTGCAAGATTTTTGTATTGTGAGAGCAAGCGTACATATTTTCCAAGCTGACCATGCAATATCTGTGGCATTACAAATAGCGATAAATAAAAAAGAAATATTCACGGTGAATAAACTTTGTCGATAATTTTCATTAATGATAATAATAAATAATTTTTAGTGGCAAAACATTTATAACTTAAGCGTCCTGACTATTTCTACGGCTCTAAATATATGTGGTGCGGGTGTGAGTGCACCAACGAGACACCGCCGCCACCACCACCATCCATTAACATTGCTGCCGTGACTGTGGATGTGTATGTATAAATGTACAAACTTTGGCATCCATTGCAGGGAAAGCGTATAAAATGTAAAGCAAATACCACACCGACAAATGCATAAATTTCTAAGTACGAAAGTACGAAGGTGTGTAAGTAGGTATTAAGGTGTGTGATACGCAACACGGGCAACTATTAACGGCGTGATCGGTGATCGTGTAAACTTCAAATGTACGCCAAGCGTATAATTCAATTAAGTTACGGTCTGTAAAGAATATGCAAGTAATCTTCAACGCACACTACCATACCTGCGAGTCCTCCTCTACCAGCAGTGAGAGCAGCAGCGAGAAGTCAGAAGCCACAGCAAGAAGTCATAAGCAACAACACGATATGTATGACTAGACATACAAACATGTCAGCGCTTTGAAAAGTTATCGTGAGGTTATCGAATTGGCGATAGGCTGGCAAGAGCATTACACTGACGGGTGTACATACATACATATATACACCTGTGTTCACAATAATAGCAGCGTGACATATGGCAAAGTATTGACTATTTAAGTGTTTTTATTTAGTTTTTTTTTTTAAGACATAGTTTAAACTTTGTAAAATATTACAAAATTTCAAATTTGTTTTCAGAAGTCAGGTGATCTGAGGGCCAGTTGATGTCCCCTCTTTTTGACACTGGCATGGCGCACCGTCTCGTTGAAACCAGTAACCGTCTAAACCTTTCTCACGCATTTGCGGGCAGACATAATGAGCCAACATCCATCGATATCGGTTTCCATCGACCGTTTCGTTCTCTCGGTAAAAATATGGTCCAATGATGGTTTTGGCGCAAATGCTGGCCCAAACAATTATTTCCGGTTATGCAATGGCGTTTCATGGATCTCATGTGGATTTTCAGTTCCCCAAATGCGGCAATTTTGTTTATTCACGCTGCCAGAGAGGTTAAAATGTGCCGTCAGTCATTAAAATTTGCTTCCGAAAATTGGGTTCAGTGTCAACCATTCGAGCGACTGTTTGGCCGTATTCCAAGCGACGTGAATAGTCTGTCGGCAATATTCTTTGTTGCAATTGCAATTTGTACAGAAACAAATTTAAATCATCCTTTAAAATGCGCCGCATTGTGGTTGAAATTGTACTGAATTGACGTATCGAAAACATGTATGTTCAAGTCGATAAGTTGGCAAAGTTATTCAGCGTTTACATACAGACATAAAAGATGGCTCACCCTGTACACAATTTGAAACTTTAAGTTATATATATTGTATATTTTTACAATATAAAAAAAATTAAATAAATAATCAAAACTTTGCAATATGGTGCGCTACTATTTTTTTCGGCACAATTGTAGAAATGTATGTATGTACTTGCAATTAAAATGAATGCATTACAATGAAGTAGTGAATCCACGCATGTATATTATTACTTCCATGCCTAGTCACGGTGCGTTCTATTCAAATTGTTTCTTAAGCACATTCATTTACACACATCCAGGCATACGTACAGACATCTTGATGTCTACAATGATTCGAAAGCATTTGGGAACCTAAGCTGCAATACATTTGTTTTAGATACTTTGTTGATCAGATAAGCTTCAGCGGAACTGCGATGCAAGCGATTGGCAGTAGAAAGTGACACGGGCAAATATTGGAGTTCATTGATTTTTGTAAAATAGTGAGATCATAAAACTACTTTAAAGTGCAGCTTGTAAATGCAGTTGGACTGTGAGTACACGCCGTTTGAGGGAAACTCAAAAGTGTGAAAAATGTCTTTTGGTAAGCATTGATCTTCGATATTTTCATTATTGCGGATCATATGATGTGCTCTCGAAAGGTCTTGAATCATCATAATAGTGATTTTAAAGGCACGCAACAAGAGTCTGGTTTCTCCGCCACTTAGCATATCCGCCGAGATTAAAAAGAAACTTGTCTAAAATTTCTTTTAAATAAAAATTCTCACTGACGTTGTAATCAAAAGCTAATTGTCGTCGAAAAAAAAAAAAAACAAATAAAAGTAAATTATCTGGTATGGAGGATGCAAAAATATAAATTGAAATTATGGAGAATATTTAAAAAATTTATAATTTTGGCTCAAGAGTTCTGTGCTCGAATTGAAATCTATTCCATATTATGTTTTAGCAAATTTAAAAGCAAATTAAATACGGAAGTAGTTTCAGGTTAGGTTAAGTTACGGAGTTTACCACTCTACGTGATCATTTAGGGCATACGTTTTAGGCAGTGTAAGGAGATGATACCACATATACCATATAGCTTTAGTGAAAGGTCGGTCCAGATTGTGTTCAGTGAGGTCAGTTACCTCATAAGTTGGCTCTATACCCCATCTATGGCTGGCTTG
Organism: Anastrepha fraterculus; assembly: GCA_037575425.1. Lineage (NCBI taxonomy): Eukaryota > Metazoa > Arthropoda > Insecta > Diptera > Tephritidae > Anastrepha > Anastrepha fraterculus. The sequence goes on along the minus strand of JAYXIM010023611.1, from coordinate 23,279 downwards.
CATGATGTAGATCGATCTGATCCAAAGCTCGTTTGAGGATAAAGGGAATAAGAATTAAATTGTTTTAGATACAATAAAGCCGTCTTCCATACGAAATCATACGAAACTGTTGAACAAGGCCAAAGAACTGTTTTTTATGCATTACCGGCGCTTTAAGGACCATCCCTATTAAATCGCTCGAGCTTTTTCCTGCTCTAAATCTAAACAGATGGCGCCGCTTCAGCGCTTAGTCTTTATAGTATGGCTTCTATACTACATACCATAAGTAGTTTTAATCAAGAAATCTACCACTCTTTCCTTAAACCCAACCCCGACAAGCTCTTCAAGACTAACATCCCGTCAAGAAGAGAGTGGTAAACTTAAAGACCATAGAGGGAAATAAACTTTTACACGGATGGATCCAAGCTAGAAAATAAAGTAGGCTACGAAGTTTTTATAAAAGAATTAGGATTAGAATTATTGGGTGCGCGCCTCCGGACTCCTGTAGCGTCTACCAGGCAGAAGTCTTAGCCATAAAGGAGGTAACTGTGTACTTTAACACATACGCCGTAACAAAAACTACAGGATTTTCCAATAATAGGTGAATGGATTGCACTATCGAGAGATGTTTAACGATTTCTTATGGTCAGGATTGCATGGTATTGATCTGGACAACGTTTATTTTCAACAAGACGATGCTAAGTGACACGCAAGCAACGGAAAAGTTTCCGGACCGTGTTATCTCTCGAAGAAGTGATCACAATTGGCCACCGAGATCTTGTGATTTAGCACCTTGTGACTTTTTTCTTTGAGGCCACGTGGAAAAGAAGGTCTACGCCAACACCCCAGGGTCGATTCAAACCTCAAAGATGGAATTCGTGAGGCTATCGAGGACATAGGGCAGCCACTTTGAAATTCGGTTATGGAAAATTTCATGAAAAGGATATTGTCCTGTAAGCGTGGTCGTGGTGGTCATTTGCCTGATGTTATTTTCCACTATTAACGGCATACCTTCCTCTTTATAATGAAATAAACATCCGATCATTTATATTAAAAAATTGCATTTTTGTTTGAATATCAAAATAACGTCTCTGTTTGGAAACCCCTATACAACTAATATCTTCTCGGACAGCCAGGCGGAGATAGCCAATGGAGTCTAAGATCAAAGGTTGCTCAGGAATGCCTGGCAGTTCTAAATGATATTAGCACCGTCTGCAAATTCAGCCTTATATGAGCCTAATTTGGCAGCAAATAGATAAGAAGAGGTGTGAAGAATTGCTTAACCTCACAACAGAGAACATCTCGAAGGTCGTGGCTTGTGTCACTGGTCATTGGCTGTTAGGTAGGTACTCTTTTAGGCTAGGAGTATTTTCTCATGAATACTACAGAAGTTGTAGAGACGTGTAATCGGAAAAAAGAATAGAACACTTCCTCCGAAATTGTCCAGCCTTAGCTAGGAGTAGAGGAAGGTTGTTAGGAAAATACCAGTTCGACTCTCTTACGGAACAATCCGGTGTTGGGATAAAACCTATTCTACGCTTTATCTATAGCTACTAGTGCTGAAATCATATATGTTACTACTAAAGAAAAAAAATTACTTAAAAAATATTTCATTATATACAAATAGGCCTTTAACTCAGAAAATCGAATCTAAGTTTATCAAATTGAAGATTCTAGTAAAAAATTTATTAGAAATATGTGCTGTTGTAAGTAATATCATAAGTTGGTATATGCCAGAGTGTATACCTTCTGCTCAAATATGAACGAGACGTTATCAATAAAACGGTCCGCGGGTGACATATGGCAAAAATAAATTTTTTGTTTTTTGGTAGGACTGTTATAAGCTTACATGGCAAATTTCAGCGTGATATGTCACATAGTTTGTTTTCTGTGCTACTGTGAACAAGTCAAGCTCGAGTGTGTTCTTCGAATTCTCTTTTATGACTTCAATTGTCTCAAAATGTTTTCCACGGAGCGGCAACTTGAGCTTGGGAAACAGGAAAAAGTCACATGGAGCCATATCAGGCGAATACGGTGCTTGCGGAACGATATTAACATTATTTTTGTTCAAATAATCGCGAACAAGACGGGACGTATGAGCTGGTGCATTATCGTGATGCAAGAACCATGACTTGTTGTCCCACAATTCCTTCCTTTTAAGACGAATGTTCTCGCGCAAACGCTTTAAAACGTCTAAATAATATTCAGCGTTAACCGATCGGCCTTGCGGAAGGAACTCCGAGTGCACCACACCTTCGTAATCGAAAAAAACAGTCAGCATAACCTTAATTTTTGAGCGATTTTGGCGTGGTATTTAGGGTTGATGTACGGCCCTCTTTGAACGATTTGTACTACTGGAAAACACGTGCACGCGATAGAGCAGAGTCCCCATAGGTTGTCTGCAACATTTTTAAGGCGTCTGAAGCCGAAATTTTGTTGGAATAACAAAATTTCAAACAAATTCTTTGTTCAACTTGAATTTCCATCGTTAAATTCGAAGAACACACTCAAGCTTGACTTGTTTACAGTAGCACTGAAAACAAACTATGTGACATATCACGCTGAAATTTGCCATGTAAGCTTATAACAGTCCTAACAAAAAACAAAAAAATTATTTTTGCCATATGTCATCCACAGACCGTTTTATTGATAACGTCTCGTTCATATTTGAGCAGAAGGTATGCCAATTAAACAAAAAAAAAAACCTGACAGCGATGGTATCTCCTCTAATCACAAAACATAACAAACTCATTGCTGCAACTGTAGCCAATAATTAAAGACCAACACAGAACTCGAAAAATGATTTGTAATGCAGAAATAAAAAAGTGAAAAATGTAAAATAAAACAAAGAGAAAATGTAACACTAATTAGTTAAGACACAGAGACAATTGTCATTGTCAGAAAGCAAGAGAATGCGAGAAATACTTATTGCGACTGCTGAAGGCAAGTGTGCATGGAAGACGATGCAATGTATTAACTGTTTTTAGTCGTTCCATATACATAGATACACATACATACCTGCATAAAATATAAGCACATACATACATACAACAAATATATATAAATACATACATACATACGTATACGTATGTGAGTATATACTTACGTAAATGCATAAATGGAAGAGTTGAAGCTAAAGCTTAAGCTTGCCTGCCGATGCACTTTGGCTGACCAATTTGGTAAGATGCCGGTAATGTGACCAGAGATACTTACACGTATCCCCATCTTCAAGGTTTTCCAACAAAATGCGGTTTTAATTCACACAATTTTATAGTGGCAATAAAAAGCTGGCAATACTACTTCCATTGTTCGTACTTTTCAAGTGGCAAGTGGGTGGAGCAAGTTATGAGTGCATGAGCAGAAATTTATGTGACACATAATTGCAAACTATAACAATTAAATTAGTCCATCTAAAGCGAACCCAATATACGAGGGACATTAGTAGAAAACAAGTTAATAAGAAGTACATAACAAAGTTACAATTAGAGGAGCGTCAGTGCGCTTGCTGTTGTTTATGACCCAACATGGTCATGTAGAATGACGCAAAGGACATTAATAGTAGCGAGTAGTGCACACCATTTAAGAAAAAAAAGAAAACCCTGAAGAATAACAATCATTTTTACGAGGTTGCACACCAACTAGTCGACGACAATGACATTAGGACAGATAGCATAGAATTCGGAACCTAAGCGTACAGTGGCGTTCAGATAAATACGAGTAAGTTTTAATTAGATATGCAGTATGGTCAAAATACAGTTTTCTTTTTAAATCAATCATTTTTTATGCGACCACGACTCGTCGTCGAACTCAAAAGCTTAAAACTTCAAGCACCAGTCTGCTGAGAATTTCCTACAAGAGAGAGCCTCTTGCAAACGCTAGTCCCAAGAGGACTTATGTATCTCAAAAATTTTCAACTTTTTAAAAGTTTTTTCCGCGCTCACCTTAGGTCAGGTTACGTTATGGTGGTAGTCGGTCTACACGACAAACTCACTTAGACCTTACAGGTCCGTTGTGATACCACTGTGTGATACGGGAACCTCATTTATTTTTCTTCGTGGAACCATTTTGTGGCTCTTACGAAACGCAGGATTGGCCCCATCACCACGCCAATCAGTTCTGTAAGAGAATTGAAAATTTATTTACATAGACCACCTGCTCTGATTTTAGCTAAGTGTCCAGCATTAGTGAAGGAAGTGCTGAACTGTTTCTTCCTCTTCCTCATCTCTACAACCTATACAATATTCATGAGAAAAAACTCCTAGTCTCAAGGAATGCCTGCCAAATAGCCAATGGCCGGTTATACGAGCCACGGTCTTCGAAATATCCTCTCTTGTGAGGCAAAGCAGTCCCTTGGTCTTTTTCTTGTTTATTTGCGGCAATAGTAACCTGCTGTTAGGCCTGTGCCTTAATATCTCCATGCCCTTTTGGCCTCTTGGGTAATGTTATTCTTAATTATTAATTTGCTCGTATCCATAAATAACCCAATGGTGCTTCTATCACTGAGCAGTTGAAGAGTAGTACTTTTCCTGGCTAGCTCATTTTAATCTGTAGGAGGTTTTCATCTTCAGTGACCGCTAGTGATATTTTCCGCTCATATCTTGTGGAATATTTTAACCTTCTAACTGCTCTCTTTGGTAAACTTTTATGCAAGTTCTGTAGAAAGAGGGTCAAAAAGACTCACCAGGTATAAGTTGGGATAAAATGTTCTGTCGAAACAATGCTCGCTAAATTTTATTATAGGCCACTGAAAAATAAATAAATAAAAATGTGATGAGGTGAAGCAAAATTTTTTGGGGTTTCAATACTATGCGTAGATTCTACCATTTCCAATTGTACTCGTACAACTCAATGCCCTATACAATAATCTTAAGATTTTTCCAGGGTGTTGTACAATTAAAAGGCCACCTGACTCACTAATTGAAGGCAAACGACTGCTTTTCTTCATGGCTTCTTGGTTTTAGAGTTAAGAGTATCCAGAAGACTAATTTCAGATTGTCACCATTTATTTCATGCTCCGTAGTGCGGAACTGTGTGAGTTCGAATCTTCGTGCATGAAACAGTAAAATGATAGAACAAGTTTTTTCTAATAGCGGTCGCCCCTCGGCAGGCAATGGTAAACCTCTGATTGTATTTCTTCCATGAAAAAGCTCTTCATAAAAAACCATAAAGTCCTCCCATTTGCGGAACAACATCAAGACACACGCCTCAAAAAGGAGAGGGAGCTCGGCCAAACACCTAACGGCGTTTGTTATTATTTTTATTCTTTTGAATAATAAACATAATTAATTAATACCAAAGAAAATTAAAAAATCGATTTTCGAAGAAGTAAAAATTCTTATAGTAAAAATTTCTAAAATTGTTGCGGAAAACCTTATTTTGATAAAAAAAAATATCGAGTACAGGTTGGAAAACGCGAAACAAACTTCAAACGGGTTTTTCTCGAAACAGAATTGGTGCGATCAGGCTAAAATATTTACAATCCGAACTACGATAATAATTATTAAATAATATTTAATCTTCTTTAAGACAAAAAAATTTCAATTTCAATTCAAAATTTGCAAATCTGCCATTTTGATGCTTTTCTTTCTCGGATATTAGGCATGATAGTTCGTGACAAAGCGACAAGTATACTCTTTACTAATCACTTTTTGTCTTCTTTCGAACCCTTCAAGCTTGATACATCATGTCAATCGCTTTTTAATAGTGGTAACTTCAGGCAGCCATACCAGTCGAATTTATCGTTACAAAAAAACTAATTTTTTGTTTTTTATAATGGCATGAGTAGTTGATGTCAATTCTTCCTTTTCTTTCTGTCCTCAATCGCTCGTAGGACATATTATATAGGCAACCTACTCTCTGCCTTCTAGAAGCACTTACGGACGTAGCGCGGACACACCCTGTGTAATGCTACGAGCGTTGAGCGATATTGTATTCTGCGAGAGTAGGCAGCAGTGTGTAGTTGTAGCTAAAGAGAAGCATGGATGGGCCCAACGGCAAGTCTAGCGTTAGCTCATAGGGCGAGAATGGTCGGTGGAGGCGGATGAGGACCAGCTTTCTTCTTTCCTATGTTATTCTGAGCGTCTTTAACATGTTTAAAGTCGAGGTTGTACTACTACACTAGGGTCTTTGGTCATATGAAAATGGCGGGTAAAATAAGGCTGTCTTGAGTATATAAGGAGGACAAATTCAGCTAACAGAATAGAGGCGCATAGGCTGCATTCGTGTTTTTCTTAAAATTGTTGCGTCAACGAAATATAATTTGATGTCAATATTCATATGTAGAAAACTTAAATCACTAAAGTAAATTTTAACATAATGAGCAAAATGTAGAAAAAAGTACAAACTTTGGCACTAGGGGCTATATTGACATACCATATGACTGCCTAACTTGTAATTGGCTTTACCAAACACTTTCACATTCCTACTATAACATATGTTACCATATGTGGATTAAGAAGTTTTGGATAGTCAAAAATAACAAAAAATCATTGCAAACATTCCTTAGTACCAGAACGATTTGGATTTATATCTGCCAAACACTATCACATCAGCGGCATTGCACAAAAATGTATGATGAATGCTTTATGTTACACAATACAATAACAATAGCGGCAAAAGGTATTTCAAACATCAGATTAAACCACTGATTAAACCAGTTTTAGCAACAATCTAATCCACTGGTGGAAGTATAGCTCATTTTCAATGACACATGCAGTGTACGTTTTACGAGTTAAAAGCTGTGCGTCTGGGAGTTGTCATAATTACCATAAACTCAGCAGAACAATTAAATGCAACAAGCTCTCGGTACACCTAACACAATTACTTGATGACATCAAAAGATGATTGAATCAATGCCCAAATACTTTTGATAAAAAAGAGTGTTTATCTTCACTATCATCAAAAATCGGTGATAGATGACAGAAATATAAAGTTTATGACTGACCTTGCGAAATGCGAGTACTAGAATATCCGGTGTAGTATCCAATAAGAGTTCATTCAGGTTCACGCTCCTCTATTCAAATTTAAGAACCTACTTGACGCTTATCTGATCTGCTCTAAGTCTAAGGATGACTGTACAATTATCACAAAGGATTTCTGATCACATTAGCATACAGGACATAAACGAAAGGTCGAGCTACGTTATTTCACAAGTAAACTTTGGCAGGAGGTCTAGTTTATTAATAGAACAGATTGGCTGGCACCACGCATACAATTTCTTTTCAGATGGATCCAAAATGATGGAAGGAGTACGAGCGGCTGTCTTCTGCCCGCAGTTTGATATCGAAAAGTTGTTCAGGCTTCCTAGAGGTACGTTAGAACACCTCCTTTGTCCCCACTGTCCTGCTCTAAGTAGAACTCGTTACAACTGCCTAGAATCGGTATACTTTTCATTTCTGAAGGATATTGCTAATAAAAGTTTACACTGCTTATTAAAACTCTCCAAGGCTTGTACCATGAACTATGTTCAACACGAATCCAACGACACTGGTAGTAGTACGGACGCTTGTGGTCTATGTGAGATCTATTCAGATAAGTCAGATATACCTAACCTAACTGACGCTTCTCTACAAGGAAGGCTAAATTCTTTGGCTTGCATTTGTCCTGAACTTTCCATCCAGTGTCGTTTGAATGTCATGTTCTCCCAGTTGTTGATAATTTCCGTTGAGTAGGTTTTGGTAAGCCCACAAAATGATTTTAGTCTTTGAAATTTTGATGTATCGTCTAATTTTACTAGGCAGTCTGTCAGTTCATTGCCATCATGACCTCCATGATCTAGTACCCAGCCCTACAAGACGGTGTTCTTCAGTCCAAGGTTGTTGCGGACAGTAAGTATTCTTCAACGTGTTTAGACGTTATTGAGTGAGACTATTGTGCAAATAGAGCTGCCTGCAAAGTGGTCTGTCTATTTATCATCCTTGGGTTGCCAGGCTGTTGGACAAACTATATATGCGATTCAAAGTAGTACCTCTTCGTAGGCATTCCACGCCATATATTTCTATGTTATGGATCTCCGCTTGGAAGACTATAGGATAACCGTCCATTGGTATCCATCTCCCGCCCAAAGGCACCCGCACCCGGTGTATTTACCATCCACAAGCTTCTACACAGAAATAAAACGGAAATTTGTAAGCAGCTATGGACAATAATTTGCAAAGCAAATGTGTAATCATTTCTGCACAATAGAACTTCAAACTTTTCAATCTTAATCTTTTAATATAAGATTTCCGTATTTCTTTGATCACTTCTGTGCGATTTTGCTTACCGCTACTAAGTAATATTGCCGACCAGTTTCACCAAGCTAACGCGTTGCTGCTGCTCTTTTCGACGCTTCTTAAACGAAAATTGAACAAACCAACCGGACAAGACTTGACGGCTTCGATTTATGCACTGACGCGCCAATGTCGCACACCCGGCACAGTCAGTTTTCAATAAAGCAGCCAGCTCAGCCAACTGAATTATATTCGTGCAACCAAGCAGCAGCACGCTATGACAAGCAACGATGCAAGCAAACCGTGCAACTGTAGCAGTAAGATATGCCAACAACTACATGCGAAATATATAATATGTAAGTGCACTTATCCACACCATCCACTATACCAGGCTAGACCATTATGATTATATTTACTATTAGCGCCAGCACACAGCTAAGCAAATGCAACTAGAATTGCATTTAACTGCAACTATGTGCATATAAATTTGCTTTATATGTACATATATACACATCTGTGTGTGTATGCATGTACATATGTAGGTATGTCCGTTCTACTGCCGGCACTTTAAATCAGAACTCATCAACAGCCTAAAGAAATTGCGGTGGCGGCTGTTGTTGTTGTTGTAGGTATGTATTTCTAAAAATACATTTTAAACAAAGCGAAGTAAAACAATACAAAGTAACAGAAATAAAAATAATAATAAAATAGAATAAGAACTATAACTGCGCTTGTATTGAGATGCCTTTTAGACGTTGAAGGAAGTACGAAATAATAAACTCGCCAGCGCGAAATGGTATAGTAACCGCAAACACGCCAACAGCAGGAGCAGTAAGTAATAACAACAGAAACACAACTCAGCTTACAATAGCAAATAGTTGCCAACAATCCTAACGCCAACAACAAGAGCAGTCACAGCAGCAAAAGCGGCACCTATGTATATCGAGCTAAAGCTAGTTAGAGCAACACGTTGGCTGTTGGCTGACTTTAAACCCAACTAGTGATCCCAATGAGTGTTATTTCAAACACCGAAAATGACGGGATTAATTGGTATGAGTACCAAGATAAAAAAAAAAAAATAAATAATTGGCGCGTACACTTCTGTTAGGTGTTTGGCCGAGCTCCTCCTCCTATTTGTGGTGTGCGTCTTGATGTTGTTCCACAAATGGAGGGACCTACAGTTTCAAGCCGACTCCGAACGGCAGATATTTTTATGAGGAGCTTTTTCATGGCAGAAATACACTCGGAGGTTTGCCATTGCCTGCCGAGGGGCGACCGCTATTAGAAAAATGTTTTTATTAATTATGCTTTCACCGAGATTCGAACCAACGACCTCTTTCTTTCTTAAATTGAAAAAGTTTTGGAATAAAATTTTATTGAAAGAACATTCAGTTGAACCCATTGGGTGCCACGACTTACGACAGCGGTTGTTTCAAATTAAGCCTTATTATGTTTTTGGGCACCACTATATGCAGATTTTTATTTTTTTAAAAAAGGTTTAAATTTACACAAAAATGTTGCTCCAATTGATAGGCTTTTTAATATTCCAGTTCAGTAATACAGGGCCATGTCGTACAAAACCATGCGACATATTCGTATACAAATAGTTGTAAAATCCAAAATAAACAACTAAGCAGATCAGATCCGTTTCCACGATCGGATATGCTTTGTTTGCTCAGAAATTAAATATACTACTTTCAAACAATTTTCTAACGATTGCTCCGATTCGATTAGGTTAGGTTAGGTTGTAGTGGTTGTACGTTATGTGATGTCACGTGCGGCACTTGTTCTTAAGTCTCCTAAAACTAGAATGAATATTTGAAGAATTTTAAAAAATCCCGGATTACACAGATGGTGCGAAATCGTCTCTTCCACTTCCTCATTTAGACTTCTTCTGCAGAAGTCAAATGTCGCACGCTCATCCTCTGGACGCGTCTGTCTATTAGACACTGCCCCGTTGTAATAGAAATCTCTGTGCTAAGACTATGCTTATTCAGGCCTAGCAACGATTCTATGCGTTTAGCATTGACAGCCGACCACACTTGTCGGGCGATTCTGCGGGTGGGGTGTCTGGGCATCATGGTCTGTGTACTCATTAGACAACTTAGTGCTAAGTCTCGTTAGTTCACCGGCCCTGTAGTTATTCTCAATGCCGCAATAGCCAGGAATCCGTTACCTGTGGATGAAATATCTTGGTCATTTCGTTCCTGCCAGTGCATCAGCTACACGAGCGGTCTGAAGTTGGTTACACTTCGACTGCCGGACTCTGTACCCTTATGGCTCTTGAGCATAAGTCATGGTGTAAACTAAATGTATAGCATACTTTGGCACGATGAAACAAAAACAAATTTATTTCAAAATGATCCTGGACGAAAATTCAGACGATCTAAAGAACAAGAGTTCTCACCACAGCTCAAAAAATAAGAGTCAAGCATGATGTCGGCGTAATGATTTGCGGATGATTCTCTTGGTATGGAGTAGGACCTATTTGCCTCATAACGAATCAATTTTACAAATTTACTTACAAGGGCATAGTTTAAGAAGTGATACTATCTTGCTGAAGAGAATACATTCTGTCAAAAAAATTTCGGGAATTGTTCATTTGAACATCGCGCGTTACACAAACATATGTCTTAATTTTCTTTGCTGGAATGTTGGTTCAACTGTCCTCTATAGTGTCGAAGAGTTTGAGCTTGATCTGTCAATTAGTTTGTTTTTGGCATTTAATTAGATCAGTCAACCGCAGGTGTGCTCTACGATTTTCACTATAGATTAAAATATCGAAGAAATAATTTGTCTTAAATTTTGTGATTTTAACGGGATTTCCGAATCGTTAAAAATGTTGCAGACAGCCTATGGAGAGTGTGCTTTATCAAAAACACCTGTCTACGAGTGGTATAAGGCTTTTGCAGAGTGCCGAGAAGTCATAGAAGACTTGCCCCGATCTGGACGCCCATCAACGTCTTCAACAAAAACCTCGACGAAGTCAATGAAATGTTGCTGGAAAACCATCATTTAAGTTTGAGGAAGGTCACTTATGACCTTAGCGTGTCGCACGAATCAATTTGCAACATTTTACATCATTAATTGGGCATGAGACGCGTGGCTGCTCGACTCGTTCCAAAAGAGAGTTGAATTTCTTTCAAAAAATTCGGTACATTCGGTAAATAAAGAATATTATTTGGGAGAGAATGTGCGTATGGAACGGCCCAATTTGTAGAAAGAAACGCACCGTCTCATAAGACTCATATTGTGAACACTTCTTTGACCAAAAACTCAACAAATATCATCGAACAACCACCGTATTCACCGGATTTAGCCCTCTGTGACTTTTTCCGTTTCCCAAAACTTAAGTTGCTACTCCGCTGACCCCGCATTGCTTTCGATAGAGGCCATTAAAGAAAATTCGCTGAAGTAGCTGAAGAAGATCTCTTCAAGCGCTTGTAAAAGGTGCTTTGATGGCTGGAGTAATCTATGGCATATGTGTGTTGCTTCAAATGGAGACTATTTTGAAGGCGACAAAATACATTTTAGTGATTAAACAATTATTTTGAGTATTATTGAGCAATTACAGGTACTTTGTTGACAGAATGTATGTCACTTCGGTTCCACTTCTTGATGTTTGTACGTGAATGGTTTTCACAAAATAATGTTAAAGTTACCCGATCTAACCCTCATTGAAAACCTTTGTGAAGATTTAAATAAGCAATTCGGGAAGGTAACATTCAAAAGTAAGAAGAATTTATGGCAAAAAATCAAAGAACCATGGTATTCCATTCACACAGTACCCTGCCGCAAGATTATCAATTCTATGCAAAATTGAATGCAAACAGTCATTGACAATCATGGTGGACGCAGGGGTTACTGATTAAACTTCGATAATTTGAACAGTATTTTTAATCAAATCAATAAGATCTTTTTGTATCGTAACTACTTTCAGTTTCGTATCTCTTTTAATGACTCCTTCTTTAACTATTATTTATATTTGTTTTATTAATCTATGTTATGAAATAAAAACCATTGAATATCTGTTATAATATTATTAATTTAAAAAATTTGTATTTTCCGTATGAACATTGGGGGTACCTGTTTTAATGAACATATGTGTATATGTGTATATGTGTGTACAGAAATCTTCTTAGACCCTTTCTATGTGTTTTTTGGAGTAAATATATATTATTCAAAAGCTATTTACTAATAATTTCAAAAAGAAAAAAACTTAAGGTCATTCGATTTTTACTGAACTGAAATTGAAGAAATGAGTTCCGATAGATCGGGATTACTTTAAAAATATCTCGCAATCTCGGGATCAACAAACACCGCTTATATTTGCAATTCTAGTCTTAACGAATAGAAATACTGTGGTTTGCGGTTTAATATGTAAGTTGTTGCTTTTAAGCGGTTAGATTTTTCATCAATGTTGCCTCATTTATTCTCCATTCGTTCGTTCTGTTACCCAATTACAACTTAAAAGAAGATGTAGTATGTATATATGTATGCACACACATACATATGAATATAGATAGAAGAAGCCAAATGGTGAGCCACAAGCGTTAGACCAGAAAGAAATAACAGTGCTTGAATATCTTTTAATATACATATCTACCCACCCAAATGGTTACTCACCGGCGAGTAAACTCATCTTGTAGAAAAAATAGATACCTACATATGTATATTTTTATGTTAATATATACGAGTATGTATGTTTTGGGCCAGTAATGGCAGTAATTTATACGAAGATAGTTAAGTTCCGTAGTTTGAAACTGACCGCAGCAGGAGGTCACTGCTGATTTTCTTTCTACAAAAACACTCATATAATATTTACAGTAACAAAGCGATTATCCACAATGGCTTTACTAAAATAACAATAGTAAGTATGGAAGATAAAAGAATAAACAATTAACAATCGTGGAGTTACGTAGTTCTAAATACTTAAATGAAGATGGCAAGAGGTGAGATGTAAATGAGTTCAACAACGATGAATCATCGTATTTCTAAACCAGTGCACCAGTCTGTGAAGGCACGAAGGCTGGACGTATTAGGTGAAGTAAAATGTTCAAAATGTTTTGCGCTACATAACTTTAGTGAGTCATGTCTCACGATGTATACAATGCATCGGGTCACACTAGGAAGTGGCGCAAAATTAATCATTCAATTTTGCTTTTGGATTACTTTTTCACAAAACTAAATAAAAAAAATTATTTTGAATAATGGAAATCTTTATCTTTGCAATATTCGGACTAAGTATTTTATTGAAAAATGGAATGTGAAAATGTCTTGATGTTGTTCCACAAATGGAGGGACCTACAGTTTCAAGCCGACTCCGAACGGCAGATATTTTTATGAGGAGCTTTTTCATGGCAAAAATACTCTCTGAGGTTTGCCATTGCCTCCAAAGGGGCGACAAGATTCGAACCTACGTTCTCTCTGTGAATTCCGAATGGTAGTTTCGCGTGGACGATGACAACATCCGAGGAAGCGACGTTTGGAGTGTTTGAGAGAAAGATTTTGCGCAAAATTTTTGGACCCTTGCACGTTGGCAACAGCGAACATACACATAGCGCAACGAATAAAAATCCAGCGACTATGTTGGCTGGGTCATGTCGTCCGAATGGATACAAACGGTCCAGTTCTGAAAGAATTTGATGCGGTACCAGCTGGTGGTAGCAGGGGAAGAGGACGGCCTCCTTTGCGTTGGAAAGATCAGGTGGAGAAGGACTTGGCTTCACTTGGTGTGTCTAGCACGAGAAAGAAACAACTGGCGCGCTTTGCTAAACTTGGCCAAAATCGCGTAAGTGGTTATCGCGCCAATTAAGAAGAAGAAGAAGTCTCGCACCAACACAAAAAAATATTCATACAGTATGGCATGGAAGCGGAGGATCGGGTCTAATGTGAAACATATTCGTGCAACGTAAGCACCGCAAGAAGTATTAGATTTCGTATAAAAACGTGTGACATGGCACTTAATGTGTTAAGCATATCGAATATTGCACGCACGTTCTAGTAAGGCAATCGTCAAAAATGCCGACAAAATCATGGAAATTGTGAAGTTGAACTGACATGCGAGCACTTTCTGCATTGCCACAGAACCATTTGCATAACGCTGGTCCAAGGAGAACCTCGATGTATGGGTACTACACTAGGATAGCTTAAAAAATGTTTTATCTTCATTGCCAAACAAATTAATTATCCAGATTTCTCTTATTTTAATACTTTCCCGTTCCGCCAGCGCTTTGATTTGGTAAAAGTGTTTACACATCGATATTAATTAATTTCCTCTTTTAATTGCCCTTCACAAAAGTCCACAAAAAATATACCCAAAGCTTTATGTAAAAAATTGTGTTAACTATTTTTTATAGTGACCCTGAAACTCCAAACTACCCAAATTCAAAAAAAAAACATGGTTTTTTTTAATATTTTTTAAATTTTGGTATAATTTTTTGAAGAAAAATTTAAAAAAACATTTTATACCAAATTTTCGGAGAAGTACAGTTTTTTCTACGCAAATTCAATGATAATAAAGGAGCAGCATAAGAAAAACATTGTTATTCTTTCAGCCAACCCAATACCACACGAATGGAAACAAAATAACCTTTTGTATCGAATTGGTCGCAACTGTCTCTGTCGAAATTTAAATTGAAAAAAAAAAAAAATCGCGGTGAGCTGACTCAAATTAAAGCCAAGTCTGCTCTGATAATGACCAAGAAGGTTATGTGAAAATAATCCACTACGAACTGTTTCTATCCAGTTAAAAACTCAATTCTGACCTCTGCTATCAACAACTTAGGAGATTGGAGCAAGGCGAATAGAAGGGACGTAGTATTCCATTAAGACATCAGGTCACACATATCTTTAACGAGGAAACAGAAACATGAAAAATCCTGAAGTTCTATCACAACTGCCGAATAGTTCAGACCGAGCACCAAGTAATCACCACCGAAATATTTTGCTGGCCAATAATTCGCTTCAAGAGAAGCTTGTGCAACTGAACTAGTCAAGTGTCTTACCAAAATTCAAAACACGGAATTGGGAAATCGAATACAAAATCAAAAAAAAAACGATTGACCAAAAGTGCGCATACTTGAACTAAATCGGATAACCCTAAACTTCTTTAATTTCCTCGTTGAAATAAAGCGAAAAAATGGTGAGAACTTTTTACTTCACTTCATATTTGATCATCCCATTAAGTTAGCCTCCAATAAATTATATTGTGGAACAATAGAAGGATTGAAATTGCACTCAGAGAATGATAACTCCTAAAACACCGGTCTTAAAAAGCCCATTGTACTTCAATATTTTGAAAAGTAAATGGGTAGATGGTCAAGAAGGAAAGGAGAGAAGTGACAGAGAGAGAGAGTGTCCTGTGAGAATTGTCCAGATTCTTTGCAAAATCTGGAAACATCCTCCAGTTTGATAGAGTGAATGTTACTCATTCTCATGACATCGGAAGCCAAACTTCGTATCCTTGGTCTAGTAAAGGCAGGACGCTCACAGAGCAAATGCTGAGTGGTATACGCTTTTCTAAGCAAGACAGGCAAATTAGGTCCTCAATGATTCCAATGGTGGTCATATGTTGACCTCATGGGTTGTGTCCTGTAATAACCATCAACTGAACGTCTTTTCTACCAAGTTTAAGAAGAAAGTTCAACAGTTTTTTTTTTCGAATTGGTGTTAAGGGAAGAATATATTTTTTACACTTTGGATTGGTGTTAAGGGGAAAAAATAATTTTCAAACGTTAATATCCATTCGGGGATGTAAAATAGCATTTTTTTGTTTTGATAGTAGATTAAGGTTTAAATTTTTTCTTTCATTCATAGAAGTTCTTCATCTTCGGACTTTTGATCTTTCCGATTCCTAGTAAAATTTTCCGCATACAAATTTCCCTCTAAGTACAATTTAAAAGAACTTTAATATAATATCTTGTAAAAAAAAGAGAAAAATAAGACTCATACAGGTAGAAGCAAAGGGTTAAATATTTTGTACAAAAAATTACGCGCTTAATTTTGTTAAAGTTTTCTGAAGACGAGGACTATATTTGTTCAATATTTTAACCCTCTAGCTGACATTTTAATGGGCTTTTACACAATTTAAACTTTGAATAAAACTTAAACTTTAACCCCCCTGATGATCTAAATGACTGCGCCAGTGTGTTATTGGAAAAATTGTGCAAAATTAAAACATCTATATAAAATATATTGAATTTAATTAGCAGTTACCCATGCAGAATTTATTAGGAGAGGTAGTTGGGGAATTTAGAGTGATTACTAAAACACGTACATGTGGAGGCAATGCATCACCACAGTGTTGCTAATTAGTTGACCGAAGCTGTATGTAAAGGCAACCAATTGAGAAAAGTTAATTTTATATCAAATCCTACTTAGTTTATGAAATCTATGCCACTTTTTGTGCGCTTGACAAGTCCTCTTGCACTATACCGTTTTTCTGCTCAACGCCGCCAACACAAGGCTTTGTCATTTATTTGAGTTATACGCACATATATACGAGCACACATGCATTCTACATACCTATCTGCATTTTAATTTGATCAATTACTGCACGTCCGTTGAACGGTTGTTTATGCCGTAATTTGAGACGCCTGTCTCTAAAATAAAAGAAAAAAGAAAACAACCGAGAAACAACAGTAGCTAAATGAGCTGTCTGACAGCCCCGAAGCGCTTGCGCGGTCTGTTAACTACTTCAGTGGTATTAGGCGTCGACAGCGCCAATCTAAATTGAGCTGATCAAAAGTAAACGACAACAAAGAAACGATGCCACATAATGCCATAGTGTCTGTACACATGTTTACTAGCTCTGTTGTTGCTTTTTGCAATATCAAGCATTTTTAATGTCAACTTTTTGCAATATTTCTATTGGTAATTATTGTTTTATTTTCTTCTTTTTTTTGCGCAATTTTCTCGAAATTCGCATACTATGTTGACAGGTGAATTTTGTTTTCAAATCACCTTTCATTTTCGCCACTTTTGTGTTGTCACTCGTGCTTGGAAAAGCGGCAATGTGCAGAAATTATTCAGTTGTTTTCAGTTAATGCAAAAAAGATGTTACTTTTCGCTTCTTTGAAGCCATGCTTCGTCTCTGCTATGTTGGACAAATGAAGTCGTCGCGACTCTGAAGCAACACAACACAACAACTGCGAATTCGTGTTGTTACAATTGTTGCTGTTAAAGTCAATGATGGTCGTTAGCGCTGCAAATAATCGTTAAGAGTATTCAAGTAATTGCGCATAGTGCCATTGGATACTAGTGCAGTGGAGTGGGTTGATTGGAAGCCATTTAGCTCGTTATGTGACATCACTTAAATTCAATTGAATAGTGTTGCTGAAATCGAACCAAAAAGAAAAAAATAATGCATCTTCTTTATCTGGTGAAAATTATACTATGATTATACGTACAACAATTGTAAGTCAACTGTCATGGATTAAGATATGCTCAGCCAGCTGTTGTCAAAGGAAGGATATTGTTTCTAGCTTGAAGCTAGAAAGTTGAGTATTCACTTTCGAAACTCTTTCAAAACAACTTTTTCGTTAAAGTTAGAAATCTTGAATCATTTTAATAAAATGGAAATGAACTTATATTTACATACGAGTATAAGAGTGCCGTTAGTAAGGCAGATTACCGACATACGATCCACAGCACTGTGTCAGAAACGATTAAGCACACATTCAGTGAAGAAAACTTAGTTTGTGTGTTCGATTGTTAAAGCTGTTTTTGAATTGGCATTTAAATGTTCGCGACTCTATGCGATATTTATCTGTCTGTGATTATTAAAGAACGTAAAAATTAGTAGACAAATACAAAATCTCTTACAGGCTTAGCTTATTTTCAGAAACATAATCTTCATGAATTGGAAAAATGATATTGAAATTTAGAGGCGAGAAGGAATGTGAATGTCAACGGGGCGGGAATGGTAGAGTTTACTGCCAACGACACAAAAACCCAAATGGTGATATTCACAAACAAATAAAAAATGATTGCTTTCAAGGCCCCCACATCATACTTGCTACCGAGGTAAAATTCTACTACCACCGCAGGCACTTGCCAGGCAAGTCAGCAGACATCTCTGTGACTGTACTGACAAGATCCGGAATCCAACACGGCTACAACTACTGGATCGTACAGTTTACGAGCATACATTAAACGATATTCATCGGGGGTCTTCCGACTCCCGAATGCCATCATCATAAGTCCGCGTTAAACTGACACAATCACGTTCTGGATATTGTAGTAGGTTTAACTCCTACCTATCCAAAATCGATCCAGCATACTCAACATATAGAGTATTCGGCATCTAACAGTCTTCTCACTCTGGACCCAACTCATAGAAGCAGCATGTTTCTTGTGCTCAACGTTAGATAAGATAGACGAAGAGCTATCTTCACTGGCGGCTCAGGACTAAATAATAGGGTCAGGAGCAGCATTCACTCAGAAGTGCACCAGCTGAACATAAGTCTAGGGCTACCTGACTACAGCAGCGGCTTTCAAGCTGAGTTAATAGCTATAAGGGGGGCTGCGTTGTAGGACAAGGGCTCGTCCGTTTCAACACAATCGATCTTTATCTACTCTGACAATCAAGCTGCCATAAAAAATCTGCAGTGCATAGCTCCTCCAAAGAGCCAATTGAATGTACAACAATTCTAAATGAGCTTGCTAAGTGAAACATTCATGAAAATTCCATCGAGGGTGACCTGGCTTCCTCTCCTGATCTTAAACCATTTAATTCTCCCCAGTACGTGGGCAACCCTTTACCCTAAAGCTAGCTCAATTCGGTCTACATCACACAATGGAGCATTAATTGGGTCATGGAGCCCAGTTGTGAGGTAACTATACAGATCTGACCTAAAAGGAATGACCACAGAACTAATCCTCACCAATCTAGACCGGCCCCTTAGTACGGTGGTTGACCTCATCACTGAGCAGTCCTGCACACATGAGAAACGTATAGGTTTTCCCTCAAATGGCTTCTGTCGTACCTGCGGGAGCGAGGAGAAGGTACTTTATATTGACTCATTGGTCTGTATGTGAATGCGTGTGAAGTGAGCTGGCAGAATTCTGCTGTCGTATCCCCGGTGATGTGACATACGAAGTTGCTCATTCAATTTGGTTTTTTACCATAGCTGATGGCCAAACCTAGTAATCTATTATCCTTGGTACATACATACCAGGCTTTGTACTCTTATGTATTGATGCGTTCAAAATCATTAAATAATAGTAGTAGAGTAGTACAAACTTATTCTGGAATTTCTTCTTTTTTTTTACAACTCGATGTCAACCCATGAAATGGGGCATCAACAATTTTATGCCACCACCTAATAAATGCAGTGGATGTCGAACTACGCGCCTTATGTCTGTATATTATACGCAAACATACAAACTCAATATCAGTTAAATGCCTCAAAAATCATTTATTAGCCTTGTAGCAACTTTTAAACCATCAGCAAAGCTGATTACAAAAATAAGTGTCAAATACCTTTAATTAAAACAGCAGACATAATTAAAAGTCGCACATCTAGCGCAAAAACGCGCATAATTCCCGCTAAAATGCGAGCATGTGAACCAGTTGTTAGTGAGTCGATTGTGAATTGAAGGCGCATTCGAAGCTGCGCATGCGCATGTGTGTACGTGGATCCACACATACATACATATGCAGGCCCATACGAGCTCACAACTGCATAGAGGAGAATTCGCTAAAAGTTTGAGGTACAGAAAATCAGCAAAAACGTGGGATGCAATCATCTTTATCGGCAGTAGACAAGCCATGTCTATAATTGAGATCTTTGGCAGCAACCCTACCTTGTAACTACCGCAGCAGCAGCACGTGGATCTAAAGCAAGTGTTTCAATGATGCGACCTTCCATTGCGAGGTGTCAATGTAAATTATTGCAGCCGTTTGACATATCTAATGGCATTTGAAGAAATGATAGCAGAAATTAGACAGCAACACTAACAGCAAGCGCAACACATGCTTAGCCGCGGTTGCTGCTCTACTAACTGATTGAGCGCTGACTAACTGGTAGAATTACGGACTAGCTGGCTGGCTGCATGGCTGTTTGCTTTGTTGGTAGGATGGTTAGTTGTTTGGTTGATCGGCATGTTGGCAGGTTGCTGGGTGAGCTGGTTGACTGCTGCTTTTAATTACACACAAGCATAGCCAGTTTGGCACACGACACATAAATGAGCAGTCGCCAGCTATTCTCCAGTGAGCGCATGCGTACTCGAACCGCACATTTTCCACATTTTCCAGTTTCTATGAACGACTATCAGCGAGCTAGCTTACCTTTCAATTGACAAATACGATTTTTCAGCGCATTGCAACGGTCTTTAGCTCTGCTCTGCGGCTGCAGCACCATTTATTTGATCTCGTTGTTGGCCGCTGGTTGTTGCATGCCACTGCTGCTATTGCTGTTTTTTCTAACTTTTTATGAGGCCACACGTATTGTACACAAATATTCACATACATATGTATTCATATATGTAGGTATGTACGCTGTGCCGTTAGCGGCCTCTTGCCATTGCTGGCTCAACTCGCTCGCTCGGCCCGACATGGCGCGGTGCACGCATTAATGTCAGAAAGAAAGTATTTTTCTCAACATGCCTGACTTGACGACGAACTCGTACTTTCATCATTCACATCACCAATATTCGTACGGTTGCGGCGATTGCTTTTGCTTGCTGATGCTGCTGTATCTCGTCGGCGTTGCTGGCATTATTGCATTTGCGTTGCGGCTGCCATTGGAGTTGAGTTGGAATCACAATGTTGTTGCTTGTGTTGTCATTGCAGTTATTTATTATATTTTTTAACTGTGTCAAAGCAGAAGAAGCAAAAGGAAAATGTGCAAGCAACAGTATTGAAAATAATATAGTCTCATATAATACATACATACACACATATAAATACATATAAACGCATTCATATAATATTGCCAGGAGTATTTCGTGTGATGCAGCTCCAATGGGTAAATGTGAAGGCATTCACACTATCCAACACAAACACACACACTTTCATATATCTCGTATACAACTATTCACAAGTCACAGTTAGGCGTAGTAGTTTGCCAAGTGATTGGCTTTTGGCTCAAATATGATGGATGAAAGGTTGCAGAAATGAAATTTTCTCCACGCCATGAATTTAGTGCATAACCTTTTGAGACTGTTTTGTTGCGATTGAGCAGTAAATGGTGCCTAGTCAATTGCTCTAGCGCCTCTGGCAGGCTTGAGTTGTGATTTGTAAACTTTATGATAAAATTACTATATTAATTTTAGTCATTGTAGATAGATATTTACACGATTGTAGATCGCACACTTAAAAATCTATGTAACTGAAAAAGTATGCGCCGCGTTGCAGAGATTCTATTTCAATTGTAAGCCGCAATGACTAAGCGACATTTATAAGATTATATTAAGTAAAAAGTGCTGAATATTTTCCACTGGATGTCCTTATTGAGCATATCTTGCGATACATACAGGTACATTGCAAGGGCGCCTACGTTTACGGAAATTTAAGAGGGTGATATTACATCACAAAAGAAGTGCTTTGACAGTTTCGTGTTTGGTGAATGCTTGTAATGCTGTACTGTTGCGCTTTACAAGCATAAGATTTAAGAAATCATACAATTAATATGACTAGTAAAAGTGAACTTTGCGTCGAAAATATCTCCTAAGTCCAAAGCCGACAATTAGTCCGATCTCAGACGACAATTAGGGATAAAATAAGATGTTTTTAAAGGAGAAAAAGACTTGGAGAATGTGACCCAAAATAATACCTTGGGGGACTTCAGGTGATAATTATCTACGACGACCACATACCTACGAGTCAAGAGATAGGACTCCAACTAACGAAGAAATATAAGTATAACCAAGGGTAATCTGCAAGTGGTTCGGAATTCTCGTTGATATTACACAATTTTTTTTTATTTTTTGCTGAGGTGTTGAGCATTTTATTCCATGTAAAAGCACCAAGTTTATCAAGAGTGTGGCACTTACATACGAGTATAACTATAAATTGACGTTCTTTACCTGAAATTAATGAAAGTATTCAGTTTGTTGCATATAAAATATGTTAGCAAATTTCTTTATGAGAATTACGGTTCATTTTGATTAAAGTGTGATTTCAAGAAGTTAAGTCATTAAAAGTGTTATCCTCCAAGCGTGACCTAAAAAGTGTTATCCTCCAAGCGTGACCAGAATTCCGGTATTCACATCCCTATCTTTTAGGGCCAGTTTTTCAGCGCAAATTGAACTCTGTGTACCGGTTAAACTAAGTTTAAACATTCAAATTTGTAGGGTTAAGATCAGTTCCAACACAGCACTGAAAAAACTGGCACTTAATCCCCAAATGGCTCATAATCATTGCACTGAGCCAGAGCGCACTTTAGTGAGAGTAATACTAAAAAAATAGAACCGGCTTTAATTTTAAAAATATAATATATTAGTCTGCTTAGTGCCTTCCTTTACTCGAGGCCCTGTATGCGCGAACTTCTATAATTTTAGAAAAAGTCTTTTACAATTTAGCGATTGCCCAGCTCATTGTTTACTTGAAATTATTTACTTGTTGCGCTAGGTTGCTAGCAAACGAGCTGAATTTGCTTAGGGTAGATAGATTCCTCTTGAGCTAAAGGCGCAAATTGCACATGAGGCGCGAATGCAAAAGCGTGCTGTAAGCAATCCGTGAAGTTGCAAGCCTTGAAGGTGAAACTTCTCTTGTTGCAAATTCAAAGAGAAATATTAAACTAAAAATGTTATAACTGTGTGCATATGTAATGAATAATTCAATTTCGTGTTTGAATAACTTTTTTACTAAATAAAACAAAAATTTGAGTGATGGAAATCTTTATTTTGACCATCCGTTCCATTGCTTGTTGTTGTTGTAGCATAAACATTTCCCATACATGTATGGGCGTATTCGAACCTGGCATAGAGCGAACGAATGCAGAAAAAAGAGATTTCAGGGTATAAAGAGGGCCTAAGACAGAATATACTTTGGTAAGGTGAAATTAATGTGACTATTAAATGAAAAGCGATGATCAAAGATCAAATCTAAATCTTTAGATTCTTTAACAGATGGTAGTATTAGGT